>NCVS01003258.1:0-90299 GCA_003055095.1 Goniozus legneri | reverse complement strand
CATTTTTTGCTACTATCGGGACGGAATTCGGGTTCATCCATGAGAACGTACTTATATTCATATACACTCCCATGACCTTAATCCCATGACATAATTCGATTGACAAATTTCATCGACAGCTCGGTCTCATATCGAGAGACTAAAATTTTTCCATATTGCAGACCAAATCCCGAAATAATGTTCAAAATTTAAATTTTGGAAAAATGGGGCGCCAAGTTTACACACATCGTCACCACTACTATGAATCGTTTGACACAGACGATGGCATATCTATGCGCCAAACATGGCGGTGGCTACAGATACGTTTGATACATGGCTTAACAAAAAATTGCAAGCATTAAATACAGACGAGAGTGTTTTCGGGTCATACATAAAGGGAATATTGGAAGGTGATGAAACGGAAGATGAAAAGACCGAAGCTTTGGAAAGTATATTGGCTGGCATAACGGTGAGAAAACTTTAACTTGTAAGGTTAGAATGAATTTATTGTTTGCGTTAAAGTGGTATTCAGCATTTTAAAGTAGCATCGAAATAATGTATGATCTATCTAAAACTGAACGATTATATATTCCTCTGATAATAAACAAATAAACAACTCAGTGAGCAATTTATTAAACATTATTTCGCTCAAAGTCATTTATTATTTGTTTTGCGTAATTTAACAAACTGACGGAGCTACAACCGGCTGAATATCATTCTCACATAAATATTTATAGATGAATGAAATTTGTCTTATATACTTGATCATTATTCATATTAAAGTTGTTCCCATTATTGTAGGAAGATAACATTAGTAAACACGTAACAGAAATTTTGACTGCTTGGGCAGAATGGCTTCCAACAGAAGATGTGGCGGCTGCTCCTGCACCGACAGAGGATGTAGACGTAAGATTAGCGAGGATGTTAGAATCTCAAAGTCTTCCAACAACTATTCAGAGAAGTTACACGGAGGAAGAGAGACGAATAAGAGAAGCTATATTAGCTCAATACAGTCAGATGTCGGATGACAACGATAGCGAGGGAGAGGGCGAAGATGATGGAGAAGGAGCCGATTGTGGTATTGAGAAAAATACTAATGCCGCTATGATTGCTCAACAAGTGAAGGAAAGAAGAGAAAAAGCCAAATTAGAAAGCCAAAAAAAGAAGGAAAAGGATAAAGAAGACCGGTAAGCAATTGGTTTAAGCTATTTGAAATTATTATAACCAAGATTGATTTATTAAATTTCTTAATATTATTCAAGGGAGAAACAAAAGCAACTAAAAGAAGAGAAAAAGGAAAAACGTAAAACACAGAAAGGAGAAAGAAGGAGGTAGCATTTTAACACAGGAGCTCCAATCAGTAACATCGAGAATGCAGTTATATTTATACATTATTGATCGAAAAAGCTACTGTATCATTTTACGATTCGATATCTTATAGTCAGAGTAATATAAAATCATTTACTACATTTAAAGTATTATAACATTTTAATTTGCAATTACAGATCATCTGTCATTGGTCAACCGAATGAAATTTAGGCTTTCTCATCGAATATATGTCTATATATCCATATTCATATGTAATATTGTGTAAATTAAAAATTAACAATTGAATTAATTACTTGTTACCATATTTTTTAAAAAAATTGCATTTCAGGTGATAACTGAAGGAAATATGATCTACCTACATTAGTTTTTTATTCTCAAATGAAGTTCTATTATTGAAAATTATTGTTATTATCTGGTGCCTTCTGTCTCTAGAACTAACGTTATTTTAACACTTATATATGTATTTCATTATTAAATTTTCGAATTACTTTCATTTTTGTTAATTTTGTATTTATGCCTTTTACTTATAAGCACCAAAAATATTTTTTGTAACAATTAATACTGATTAATGATGTTGAATAAATTGATAACGTTTGACTGTCGGTTTGAAAATACCTGTTTGTGAATAGCATATTCATTCTAGTATGAAAGTGAGAAGCTGAAAACATGACAAATATACGCGCAATATTTCAGATATCTTTTTCGTTTTTTATTTATATATATATTTATTTACACACATGATATCAAGTTGAAATTAAGAAATCTTAAATATTGAATAGTGAACGACAAATGTAATAAAATGAGAATGAAATAACGAACAACATAAATAGAAATGACGATTATAGAACCAGTCTCTAAGTTTTCCAGAATTTCCAAACGAAGGTTTCGAGAATTTACATCAAATGAACGACACGAATGGAATATTTCTTAATGTACATTGATGGTCTAATTTTTCGTCATAAGATTGAAAAACGTATTGAACTTCAGTATTATATTTGTTATTTATCAAGAGGATGTTTCATATTCATAATTACCATTTTTATTTATTTTTTCAACTATATAGTTATGTCAACTATATGCCAGACAAAAATTGACAAATTCGCACTTACAAATTATGTCAAATTACAAATTATTTTACGTTTCATTAGTTTCTCATTCTTTTTCTGCTTCCCCTTCCATCATCGCTAGAATTAAATTTTCTTCTTACGACTGATATACATATATGTATATCAGTTTCTTTAGCATGCGCCTGGAATACCATTATAAATTAAATGATTGTGTGACGTTGTGTAATCATCCATTGTCACTGTTACCGCTACTTTACTGCTGTTTTTTATTTCTGCACTTCCTAATGATCGTATACTTACACGAAGCCAAACTTTGTAATTTATGTAACAGATGACTATTTCCATTTTTATTTCTGTTTTCATTGCTATTACGCGTATTATTATTATTTTAACTATCAATGATCATTAAAAAATTAAAATTTTAATATTGCAAGTTGAATATATAGATATTACTTTTCTACAGACCTTGGTCATGTACAATACATTTTCGGGAGAAAATTTTTTTAAATTTTATTATTAACATGAAACCTATAGTGCTATATGATTGTCCTAACAGGTATACTTTTTCTAAAGACTTTTCCAAAAATCTACAATAAAACGAAATGATTGTAAAACATAATTATCGTAAAACAAAATTATCACTTGCTTTTGTAAATTGATATTCCTAAAGATTTGTATTTTTCTCACAAAAATTGGTCATTGTTATTATTTGATTTCTAACTGTACATATGAAAGTTTTAATAGTTCGTTTCTCATATTTTAAATTGCGATTCTGAAGGAAGGGGTCGATGAAATTCGATGATTATATTAGTATTACTTTTTTTTAATATTCCGCCGTACATACAGGATTATATTCTAGTTTACGTCGATAAAACTAATCACATTGTTAAACTTGGTATTTTCTTTCAATTTAATTATTCTATAGTATTTATTATACCTAAACTTTCCACGCTGAGGTCAGAAGTAGAATTCAGTGATCTCATATCATCTCGCGTATAAATGAAGTTATGACGTTATAATACTTTTTTGCGTTTTCTCTAAATTTTTTTCTTTTCATGCCATACCCCCCTGTTAGACTAGAAAGCAATTGCATTTCTTTGTATCTACTTCACCCTCGTCTCAGCGAAGCAAGAAAAGGGACATTGCTTCGGGTAGAAAGATCGTCGAAATCCGTATCGGCTAAAATGAAGATAAGATGCATCGAAAAATGAATGCCCTTCTAATGAGCTCCAAAAGGAAAACAATCCGTGATTACGCGCACGTGTACGGATATATATGACATGCATGGATGAGATTATACAATGCTCTTTATACATGTAATTTGATCCCGCTGCATATAAATATTGAACGCAACTAAAAACGCAAGACTGTACATTTTGAAAGATTTGTTCTTCACGGGTTTTTTTGTTATTCATTTCCTAACGTCATTCTTTTAACAACTTCTATCCTCGCTGCGCGGTTACTGTAATATACAATCGTTTACATTGGTAAATTTTATTATTATATATTTATTCTTACATTTGCATCGTTATTTTCTACATTTCATCTTCATCACAATTTGCTCCATTAACAAACACTACACATTGTATTACGTGCTATTCGTGAAATATAATTAATTCCATATAGACAATTTGACATTTTGATCTAACTTATAAATTACGCTTCATTAAAACATTAATGTGTCAAATTATGCACAAATAATCAAATTACAACTTACGTCTTTATTCCGACATTATGTTTCATGTTAATTTATATTCGTTCATTTGTGTCTGTAATCATTTAAATTAACGATTGAAATCATGATTTACTTACGACGAATATGCGAATCCACTCGGTTGTATGAAAATAAACATTTTTATTGCAAGGAAAGGCTATTTATAGATCATGACATTTCAATCTTTTGTCAATGAGCTTATCGCGTCATTTGTAAACAAAATATTTTCATAAAAACATATACCGGACGTAGGTGTGTAAATTTTGATAAATTTAAATGACTTTTTAGTCGTGTAAAACTAATAAAATGAGGATTGAAAAATAATTAACGAATTTAGGAGTTTGACAGTATTAAACAAAATTAAAGTACAATGAGAAGTAAATGATTTCAATTAAAGTATATTGAAGATATTACAATTTTCAATCAACATAGCTACATTAAGATCAAGATAAAAATTTTACAATTATATCATCGAACGGCGCAATGATACCAATGTCGCCAAGGCAATTAATCTTATTTTGGAATCGGCATTGATAGTTACTGAGTTTGACATAATTCAACAAAAAAAGAAATACAATATTTATTCAAGATATTCAAACACAAAAAAATCTAAATCATACTCATATTCTAACAAATCAGTCATTCAAGTGGGTTCGTTATCCGTTTACTATTTAAAGTTGTTATAATAATATTTTCACACACCTTCGCGCTTTCCATCACGCTTACTTAATTTTCTTTCTCATTTTGTTGAATAACTACGATTGGTGCAATGTAGTCTGTCTTATTCATTTTTTATTCCCCCTTTTTATATACAATTTTATTCGCGTTCTCCCTCATAGCTCCTCGCTTCAATGTAAAAACTGTCATGAAAAATGAACGATTTATTCATTTATATTACAAATATTATAGCGAGATGAGCTAAACACAAAATATCGACCTCATATAACTTGGAATCGAACATACAAAATGGAGAAATTCAAATGATAACTAAGTGTATTGAATTATAATGGTTTTCTATTACACTTTGATTAAGTTTCATTTTTAAATACATACATGACTCTACACAGAAAAATAAATTATAATTGATGAAGGTTCGAGTAGAAATTTTAAAAATAAACTTCTATACAGCTTTTTTTGTCATCAGTCTTCTTAATCGGACATCGTATTCATACAAAACGTGTACGCATACGCGCGGTATGAGATTTTTCAATAAGTTCACCGCTAGTCCACTAATTTAAATATCGAGAGCTCGGGAAAACGTGAAAAAATGTCAGTGCGTTGAAACGCTGGCATGCAAGAATAATTTTAGCACATTCAAGATCGCAAAACGATGCTCAGGTCAATAAACCAAGTCGGCGTACGTCTAGCGACAATTTTACTACTGAAATTGTAATATTGTCGAGACGCATCAAAACGAAATGAAAGAAATTTTACGTCAAGTACAATAACAGTTTTATCAAATCCTTAATGCATTGAGAGGCAGGGTTTACTCTAATTTATATTTTGGGGGACATCGCAGGTTTCAATTGTAGTTATCACGTTATTTTCGACATTTTAAGAATTTATATGTATAAAAAAATACATTTATATGCATTTTTAGTGCCTATCACTAATACAAACTGCTAAAGACGATGAAGCGGCGAAGGGATCAGCATTGATTCATAATGTAATTGATAATTATTCGTGTTGCCGGTATAACGTACGTAATTATAATAATTATTGAAACGATATATTTCAATACCGTGGGTAATATTTCTTCATCATTATAATTCGCAGGATAATTTTAAGTTTTTTTTTCTGACGAATCATAAATCTTAATGCGTTTGTGAGCACGCTTGTTTATTTGTTTATATTTACGGATTTCTTAATAATTAAATTATGTACAATCCTAAGTAATAATGTTATTTTCGTCATTGTTAATTAACTTTTTTTGCTTGCTTCGTTAATTATAACCGTTGTAATATAACAACAACAATAATAATAATAATAATAATAATAGCATAATTATAGTACGAAAATAATAATAGTAATGAAATTATTAGCAATTATTATTTCTTAACATTGGAGATCTAAGTAAGACAGTGGTAGTTTAATATCACAATAAGACTACTCAGGCCTCGCAAAAATGGGACACACACACTTCGTTTTTTTCTCATTATATATATATATAATATACATATATAAAGATTTACTTTCTATTTTGACAACTCATCGCTAATGGTAATAGCTCGTTGTTGCAAACGATACTTTTAATTGCGATTACGAGTATATTGCCTTGCATAATTAGTTTCTTTTAATTTTCGCCACATACCGAAAACGATTACTCAAGCATAAGAAATGCACAATAGTATAATGTGGAGATCGAAAAGAAATATTCAATATTCTTTTCGTATCCTAAAATGAATTTAATCCAGTCGAGTAAATCGATTTTCTTTAATATAGCTGAAAAATAAACTATTCGTACGGATAGAATTAACTATCTTACAATTTAACGACTAATGAGCAGTAATTATAAACCAATTTGTCAAACGAATTTCAATTATAATTGAGATTCGTGATCGGAGTTTGTTACTTTCCTTTTTTTTCTCTTACTCTCTCTCTCTCTCTCTCTCTCTCTCTCTCTCTCACTCTTGCTCCCTCTCTTTCTCTCCCTCAATCTCTCTTGCACCCTCTTTTTCTTTTCCTCTCTTTGGTACTGTCCCGTTTTTCGACCAACGAAAACGAAATATCGACATTTGGCGGGTCATAAGATTGAACAATTCGCAGAAGCGCATTATCCGCACTTCAAGTATTTACCTACGAGCTTATCACGACGCATGCGCGACTGACTATTACGGTTATACAAACATCTCGTTATTTCTTTACACTTGAGTGCGAATTCTTTTTTTTTTCAACAATGAAAACGTTTTGCGTAAGGTGACCGATTTTCCTAATACTTCCATAAAAATTTTCACCATTTCATATTGTTGAAGATACATAAATATATTATTTACGAAACTATAAAAACTGGCACATTCTCTAGTTTATTGATATTGCACGATACATATTTTAGTATTCCTTTTTTTCAATAAGAGTATAGTTATTGCCAAGAAAGAAAATGATTTCATCATTTCTAAATACTTTGCGACGTATTTAATAGATATATCTAATAATAGATAAACACACACACATCGTTGAACACAAAATTTTGTAATCATTTAGACACGAACAAGATGACTGGTCACCTTACATTCTACGTGCTTCATTTTACGTCGATGATTCGTAAATTTATTTGTGCCGATTCGGCAACTTAATACCAATCAGTATTTTCTATAAGTACCAGAGTTTGTCCTATCTCATTGGTACGAACAATCGATTCATTTAGGCAGTGGCTATCGTTTCGAATAACGTTGTGGCGAGCATTTGCTAACCCTCTTTATACTCGCGCGTAGTATTGCGAACGAAAACGTTCAGTCTAGGTCATTAATGAACAATAAATGACAAGCTGAACTAGAATCTTAACCCGAATTTCATACGAATACGAGAAACAAGCACGTACGTAGCCGACTCTCGTGCGAATATCTATTCCTCTCGAAAACTAATTCGCAAGATCCTCGCTCAAGAGAGAAATCCAAATTATACGTGACAAAAAAGAAACATCGGCTAAGTACAGCGACAATATTTTTTTTCGCTCCTAATACAATTTGATTATAAAACTTCGATAGTTTATTCGCGCATCGAACTTCCTTCGATGTTCGGGAAAGTTATGATTCACTTATATCGTATATATAAACGAGGACAGAGATTTATACACCGACGTTAAATCGTGTAAGAAAAAATGAATATGAACCGCATTGCTATACCAACGACAGTTTGCCATCGCGACTAAACCTATTGTCACCGTGCGAGCGGGCACGCGGCGCGGCGCGCGTACTCTTGCTGCGTACGGCGTTCGACAGCGAGCTCAGCAATCGCGACGTACGTTCGTCCGTATGGACGGACGGGAATTGCTAGCGATGCGAAGGCTTCACCAATATCGGCGACATGAACGTTCCGGAGTCGTCGAGATTTGGGTCCAGACACGAGACGATGTCACCGGTCGAGGCGTGACGAGAGGTAGCCTGTTGAGTGCCGCTGGCCAGTGTGTGACTGCTGGCGCTGCCATTCAGTTTGCTCTTCACAACCACGCTAGCGCTGTTGTTGCCATCTGTCGTTGTGATCCTCTGTACATACCTGAAATTGCACGGAAATAATTAATAATCATGACAAATATAAAAAAGTATTAATATCAAAAGTAAATTACAAAAGAAATCTGTGTGAACTGAATAAGAGGTGGTTGTGTTTTAGATTTGAATATTTTCTTTTTATGAATAATTTTTGAATAAAGATTTATTTTATATAGGATTAGTGTATTAACTACCTCAAACTGTCAATCAAATAACTTTCGCACGTACTTGCGATTCCTATTGTAACGTTGCTCAGACATCGTAATGCTCACATTCTGCGCGTGCGTCGCTTGCGTCGATTCTACCGTCGACGAATTTAAGATCGAATTGACCGTTGTCGACGACGAGCTGATATGCGACGGCGACGAGCACAGCCATTCGTGACGCATCGCTTCGTCTGGCGTTAATCGTTTCTTTGGATCCCATCTGAAATACAGAATAGAAAATTGAGAAATTTTTCTTTGAGAAGTATTTGTATTCACATTTGATTGTTTAAGTATCAATTTATAATTAACTTTTTATTTAATAATATACATACTCGAGACATCGACTGACAAAATTGACAAAGTTTGCATCGGTGCAGCGCAATGCGGCTGCTAGAGTTTTGCTGCCGGCCCATCTCTTTTTACCCTTGCTGTTCGTCACACATCTCGGATTTCCCTTAGGATCTGTCGAATAAACAAATTCAAAGTGAGTATGCTGTATAGACGAAAAATTAAAGTCAATCTTGGACAGGAATGCAAATCACCGTAGAAGAGTCTGCGTCTAGACGCGTGGTTGATGATGTGCTCTGGCGGTAGACCAAGAACTTCCATTATGCAAGCGAGCTGCTCGATCTCGTCCTCACCCGGGAACAGCGGATAACCCGTGTAGAGCTCAGATAATATACAGCCCAGACTCCACATGTCGATCGGTGTACCATAAGGTAGTCCTAGTATTACCTCGGGACTTCTATAAAACCTCGACTGAATGTAAGTGTAAACGCGCTGATGGCTGTAACAGGACGATCCAAAGTCTATGACTTTGATCGAGCAGCTACCAGGCTGTTTCAGAAGTACATTTTCCTGCAAAATAAAAATAATCATAAATTTTTCTTGAATTCTAACTGCCTAATATTTAATCAGTTGAAACTTTAATACGCTAGTGACTCAAAAATGAATAATTTTAGTAAAAATAATATTATATTTTATTCACTGAATGTGAGATAAATTTTACTGTTTCAGCGCATCCCAACTGATTTCATTTTAGAGAGTAACGTTATAGATCGATCGTGTGTGCATGTGACATACCGGTTTCAAGTCGCAGTGTATAATGTTCTCCTTGAATAGTAACCTTAAGCAGCTAATTAACGAAGTGGCGAATCGTTGAATTAGGCTCAGACTAAATCCTTGATAGTTATTCTTCTTAATCAACTCGTAGAGATTCAATCTGTAATTGCAAAGACATTAATTTACCAAGCTGATGTGAGAAAGAGAGAGGAAAGCTAATAACGAAGACAAAAATACAAACCCCATTAATTCGAAGGTAATACATAGGTGATTCCGGAAGTAAAAATATTCTAACATATGTATCACGTTGTGCGATGAATTCAACTCCAAGTCTTTTTTCCTGAGATGATCCAAAATTCTGACTTCTATGAGGGCCTGATGATGGAAACGTTTCTTGTTTCTGTAAATAAAAAAAAAAATTGTATTACAACTAAGTAAAAATAAACACCGGATGTCACTGTAACATATGGCATGTGCAAGTTTTTTTCATTATGAGATAAAAATGAATCACTAGTATGAGTAAAGATATTTCTCAGTACCTTATAATCTTAATGGCGATGTGCTGTCCAGTCTTGTGATCTAACGCACGGATGACCTGTCCGAAGCTACCTTTGCCGATCACCTCCAATATTTCGTATCTAGAATAAAATAAAATTACAATCAAGGACAAATATATGTTTGTATTAAAACAAGCATTTGTAATTCAACAAATTTTTATTTTCAACATATTTAATCATTGTTGGTTTGTGAGATACTTTGATAAAAAAAATAAATAAAAAAAGAGAAAAGAATGAGATTAAACAAGCATATAGATTATTTACATACCTGTAAGATATATGATCATGCAGAACCTTGTTGTAGGTGCCGTTTTCGTCATCGTAGCCGCCGTTTTGCGAGCCACCCTCGTCACCGTGAATCTTGCAGGCCGAAAGTCCGAGGTACCAAATTTCCGAGTACTTCTCGATCTCGACCCGTTCGAACTCCGTTAGCCTCGAGCCGTAGTACTTGGTAGCCTCCTGAGGCGTCATGGGTACTCTTCCGGCTGTAAGAGTCGAGGAATTATTTCTCAAAATTCAATTTCATTTTTCAAATTTTCATCTTTCGATCACTCACCGTATACGTCATCCGTAATTGGACCAATAGGCTCGTGTATCGGTATATTGCTGTGGATGTGGTTCGACGTAGAGTTCTTGGCGTTGTTGTTCTCTGATTTATCAACGCGCGTAGGCTTCGTGTTGAAATAGACTGATGACAGTTTCTGCAACACGACAATTATTGTAAGTAATGAAAAATTCGATAGTAGTATATTAAAGCGTGAAGCGAGTAGGAGAGATCGCAAATGTCAGATCGAATCGGCTTCGCAATAAGAGACTTTTTACTTTTCCAGTGCAAATTAGCTATTATATGCGCAAGGAAAACGAAGTGAAAACTATATGCCATTCTGCTATTCTTATCGAGACTGAAATCTCTGTTGCCTCCTCGCTACTTACGAATAAAAGAGATGAAGATACGAAAATTTATATGCGTCGCTTGCAACGCGAGTCGAAACTCTCGACTTTTGAATTTGTATTTTGGAATCAACGAACTTCCTCAAGGCGAGGATAGAAAATTCACTGAATGCAGCTCGTAGAAGTGAAATTTCTGTTCAAACGAGGGGAATGAAATATTCATTATAACGAAATTCACCGCGGTGGGTTTCGATCGTAACAGCCGAATCAATATTTGTTTTATTTAGGGAGCAAAGACCGGGTGACACGTGAATTTCAAGACTCGAAAGAATAAGCATTAAAGGATAGGAGAGAAAGATAGAGAGAGATGAAGAGAGAAAGGAAAAAGGCAGAGAGAACGATTTGACCCCAAGTGTCAACGGTTTAACGACACCGAAACGACTCGGCAATTATTCCCCCTTCTTCCCCCTTCATTTCTCCTCCTGTCGTGTGTCGACCCCCGAGAGGAATAAAATAAATACAGGATAAAAGACTTTCGTCGCATCTTCTTTCATCCGTACCCGTCAAGGTCGGTAAAGAGAGAAAAGAAAATTCATAAAGAAACGCTGGAACGGGTGGGGAGGAGAGAGAAAAATATGCAACAGAGATGCGCACAAAATGTCCGGTTTCGCGACGAGAACACGACCTAGGCGTGCGTTTTATTTCCAGCACGCACAGCACTGCAGATTAAATTCTCTACGAGTTGTTCTTTCCGTCGGAGTTTTTCGTTCCGTTATTTATAGCTCGTCGATTTTTTGGCAATTCTTTTTATTCCCTCGGTACGCGAACGAATAAAGATTGAATTATCGAGGCGAGTAACGCGCGTCTTGCACAACGAATCATCGCCGTGCGCAAAAAAAGAACTTCAGAGAACAAAAACGTGACGGGAGATTAGTTTCGAGAATTGCGGAACTCGAGTTGCGCTCTTTACGATGGAATCGCATGGCAATCGGGTCTCACGTGTCATTAATTGTCACCGGTACGAACATTGCGGGTCGTTTTCTTTCTCTACCTCTCTTTTTTCATTCTGACAAAGCTCACGCGAATCGCAACGTGAGAGATACGCTCGACTCTTGGCATCGCCAATTGATCAGGGTTAACGGCAATTAAGGCCAGACGATAGTTTACACACATCGGCATAAATTTCTATCGTTGTGGATCCTAATCACGTGACTTGGATTCTTTCGTGTCGCGAAAAGTCGTAATCGCAAAGTAATAACATACCGAGTGAAATAAAAGTACTACTTCACCTTCGGTTCAATTAACTTCAATTCTACACTTCAATTGCGATTCCACTATTTCTAGTTCGAGAATCAATGCTGTTGGTATCGTTAAATCTAACTTCGTTGAATTTTTGTCTTAATTTTGAAAAATTTGTAGTCATATTTATTTTTTGAAGTGGAATTTTGCACTTCGATTTATCTGGATATGCATCTCGTGGCAGAGGAAGAGATCGGTAAATCGCGGTCGCGATTTGCATCCCGGTGTACCGAAAGCTTATATCTCTCGCAAGTGTTTATTTATGGATTACACGTACGAAAAAATCCGTACATAAATAAAACGTAAGAATGGGAAAAGGTGAGCAACAAAAATAAAAGCTCTTCGTGTTCCACTGGGAGGAAGATCGGCATTGGAGAAAAAAATAACACGATATTTGCGAGCTTCGGTGAAGTTCGTCGTCCCCTGCAGTGCCTTACGAATTGCAGATACGCGAGAGACCCTCACCTCTTCCTTTCGGTCGAATAATTAGCTGTGTAACTCGACCTTCGCCGGCTCTGTATTTACGACAATTGAGAAAAAATTCAATTACGCAAAAGACAACGTAACTTTTATAATTTACAAAGAGAGCCTTGGATGGAATCGATTTCTATAATTCTTCTTTCCACCACGTTAATTACCGTGAACCCAATTCATCGTCAATATACATGTACATAGGGTGAACAATTTTGTAACGTTAATGAGAACTTGTACTTCTTACTAATAAATCAGTTAATTTTCTTTAAATGGTAATTCGAACTTTTTTTCTTGTGTAAGAGAACATTTTACGTTGAAAATTTGAAATTCACCTCTGATAAGTGAATGAAAAATGTTTCTCTCTAAATGCGAATTTTGTTTGAAATCTTAAAGTCTTTGAGGTTGATATAATCTTTTTACGCCAGTCTCTTTACGTTACACCGTATATATATGCGTTCGAGTCATTGTTCGCTTTTTAATCGAATATTCGGTTCAGTCGAGTAGTCGCGCGCGAACCGATAAATTTTTGCCAAGGACGGCAATGTATACGCTCGGAGAGTTATGCATGCGGTTTGCCTTGTGACATCTCCGCGCATGACTCTCCCTTTCTAAACGTCGTGCATTCGCCTATGTCGCTCGTTATTGCTCGCGTGGGTGTATCTTCGCGTCTCGGAAGCCTGTTTGGAAAGTCTTCTAACGGAGCTCGTTAACCTCTCATCGAACTGGACACACGTCTAATTATCAACAATAGTGATTCGACTCGTCGTTACACGACTGATGAATAACAAATCAGCTGAGCAATTACCTTTTAACGCGACATTAAATTTTTTCTCAATTTTATATTTCTTACGTTATTTGATTTTTTGTAAACGAATAGGTGTATGTGCACTCGTGTACGTAGAAGCGAATATTTAGTTTAATCAAACAGCTATATTTCGAGCTATGGGCTTTCGGTTAATATTTAGACGTCAATTTAGATTCATGAAGCCGTGAAAATTAGTTGGGTATAAATTAACGAAATCGGATAAGCAAATCATAGGCTGCATTGGCTCGGGTCATGCACATTTACGGAGAAGTAAAACGCGCGGGACGTGTGGGAAAGTGGGTACACATCGAATTATCCGCGTATGTAAAGCTTTATCATATTCGTTGTATACGGCGTTTTCAAAAATTCTAATTGAGTGAACGGTTATAGATAGTTTGAGTAAAATTTAAAATAACATATATCCTTTAGTGTAATAAACCTAAATATTATTAAAAATTATATTCTTTAAAACAGAGATTAAATTGTAAATGAAGGTCACAGAGAAAAAATTAAAGAATTAAAATATTTAAAAAAATATATGAAACCACCAGGCCTGTGGTTTCTGGATTGCTCTCGTTGTCTACAGCTCAATAAAATGCAACTAATTGAAGAATATAAGATTTTGAAAAACTTTCTCACAAGTACCAACAGGACCTGGTTACTATATGTAGGTATAACTTCTGCCGATACCAAACTTTTATTCAAATTCTTCGGGGTTATATAGGTACAGAAGGTACCCAGGTCCCGCGGATACTTGCGAGAAAATTTTCCGAAATCTTATATTCTTTAATTAGTTGCATTTTATTGAGCTCTAGACAACGAGAGCAATCCAAAAACCACAGACTCTAGGTAATTTAAATATAAATATATAATTTCTTAATTTTTTAAGTTTTTTTACAAATGAGGGTTAACGTTTTACACATGAAAAATTGTGCTATTAGAAGTTCGAGGTTATTAATGATTCGACTGAATTGAAATTAACCCATCTGTCTAAAGGGCAGTTTGCTCTAGTAAGAAAATCATTACGACACACGTGCGATCATACATAACCAGAAAACGGGGTGTATTAACGTCTGAATTCGAGATGTCGGAACGTTAAACAGCTGCGGGCCATTCGGTTTAATTAAAAGCGGAATAGACGTGATCTTGACCTTACGCAATACAAATGAAGCACACGATGGCCGTCAGGAAACGCGGCATACCGGCAAATTCGAACCAATTAGCTCCAATTAAACGCCACCGAGTTGAGCTCGGAGCGAACGAGCGATACAAAGTCGAGTAAAGGATCCCGTTTTGCTCGACATTCGTCGTTCGCTCCTCTGAAAGGCGGCTTTAATCTCACCTTCGCGAGACAAAAATGGAACATAAACCGAGATAAAGAAGTGTGGGACGACTAAGCCTAACCCGAAGTTACGAGCGCAATTAAACTTCGATTCGATTCCAATTCGTTTCGCATGATTTATCGCTCACCACTCGAATGTATTATCGATTCGCTATAGCGAACAAATTTTTTTCTACGTTTCAAGTATCGCACCTGAAAATGCGGACCATTATCGTCTCGATTCGCCATAGGCGAAAGTCGACGAGCGTTCGAGCGTAAATCACACGAACGCGGGGTTTGCCGCGAAATTCCAGTTACTCGTGTTACATCAGACAGAGGAAAAAAGAGAATAAGATTGGAAATTATTCCGGTATAAATTAGATCATCGAATTCTCCGCCGTAATTGTATTCTAAGGTGCTCAAAATGGCAAATGTGAATCATAATTATCGATAATTAATATTCAAACGAAATCTGTTAAAATCACAAATGATTTATAGAATTCCAAAAAAAAAAACTATCACTGAATGGTCAGCTATATTTTCTGTATCTAAAAACATATACTGTATTATCTAATCTGGCAATTAGGCCTGAGTTTCTCTCAACGATAAGAGAAAGGAAGCGAAAGAGCATTCAAAAAGTAGCTTCTAATTCGTAATGAGCCGATCAATCACCCCTCCAAAACTCGTGACGTATTTTACTGTTATCGGCGACCCACTTTTCGCGCAATCCCACAAACCTAATAATCACGCGTCGCTTTTGGCTTCTTCTCTCTCCTACGTCGAGCCTCAGGAATCACCGAGCGATAATTCGCTGTCGTAGCCGCCGTAATCGAGGGTACGAAAATATTTTTCGTCGATCGCGTTTCGTTGCTTACGTTTCATCGGAAAGAGAAAGCAGAGCTTTGAAAAATCGCAGATGGCACCATACGAAAAATTTCGCAGAGTTCCCGTTGTGTTTAACGTAACAATAACCCGGTTAAAAATGTATAAGCTTCATAAGAGGTCATGAAACGAGATAAACAATTTTCTAGAAATTGATACGAATTCGATAACACTCGCAGTGAACGTCAAATTCAAGCTAGATTTGTAATGACGGATCTATCAAATGAGTTTTCTCGATAACATTGTACACTTTCGAATAAATTACAACAGAAATCTATAAAAACGAATGTATCAAGAAAATTCGATATAAGAATTGTTTATCGTTTTCGGTAAATGACAACGTTCGATCGTTCCTTCCTTATAAATTTTCTCCGATTCATCAGAATATTTAAAACGTATAAATGATATCTGAATACTCAGGAGCGACAATAGGTAAGAGGATCCTCTTTACTGAAAAGCGGCAGACGAGTTTACAGTCGCTGCGCCGTCTGGTGCGTCGGCGTCGCGTAACTGACCTCAAATAAAACTCGATAGAAAACGGCATGCACTCGCGCCAAAGCAAAATGCGCAGGTATACAACGAAACTGGTTTTGGCGTTCCGGTTTTCCGCGTCTTTCTTCGCGTATCGGTGTGGGAAGCTCGATAAGGGGATGAAACCGACCCGATCGTCGCTACTCTCCAATCACTTTTAATTACATTTTTTTAACGAAATTGCAGCCGAAATAGTGCACGAATTGATTTGTCAACTGAAGAACTACACTCTTTGAAGAAATTAGAGGGGAGTACTCGTCTTTTTAAAACTACAGTTCGCGATAAAAAATAATCAAATCGATCTATCTCTTTAACGATAATCTGCTCGATTTCATTAAATCATTTTTAACTGAATTATATCAGTTTTAATATTACGAGTATCCCTTTAATTTTTTTGAGTAGTATATTTTACCAATTCGATATCGTACGATTGAAAATTGACCTCAAAGTAGTGGAAAGAAAACATCCAAATCCTGTATTTCTTCAACAAACTCGTTTCTCATTTCTCTTCGACATATGAATGTTTTGAAATAGAGATTTATGTAACATTGCGTAAAGCCTTCCAATTAAGACATATCGCGCGATCTCATTTAAGTGCGGAAAAATGACGGAAATCGACATCGATGAGAGAGATGAAAACGATCGGGAGAGTTAACGAGAAATCGACAAAAAAGAATATCCAGGCCATTTTGCGTACAAGAAATTTTCACCTGCGATTATTATTCTTCTCTCCCCCCTCCTCGTTTCTCCGACACTCTCACCACGCTCGTCCTCGGTATCCCGTTTATTCGCGCCAATTATAAAACTGATTCCGATCCCGAGCGAGAGTGAGAACCGGAGAGATCCACGTGCACGCGGAAAATCTGGGTCTCCAATTTTTTTTCCCGCTACTCGTCTCCACATTTTTTCTCCTGCCGCGTATCGAAGAATGCGGTCTAGTCCCGCGGGACGCGTTCGCGATCGAACCGTCGAGTTTAACGCAGTTTCGTTTCTTTTTTCGCGCTCGTCTGGCAACCCGATTCGAGTAACGGTATCCTCGACGAAGACGAAAACCAATTTTTTTTCCACGAAGGAAAACATTACACCGAGTAAAAGTTGTAATTGTACGAGTTGCAAAATATCGCCTAAACAATCGTTCGGTGTAATTGCCGCTAAAAATAACCGTAACTTCGTCGACGTGTGATAAATTTGAAATTCAAACGACACCTCATTGTCAAGGTGATGTACGCGATTTCCGTTCGAGGGGGGAGTGGACAATTTTTTCGTTACGTTCGTTAGGTGAGGCGGGGAGCCGATAATCCTACAAATGTTAATTTTACGCGTCTCGCGTACCCGCGATGCCATAGACCGTATTTCACGTTCGCGAGAGAGAAAGAGACGAGCCCATTCGCGGCTCGTCTCGCGTAGGCCGGAAAATTAGAATGCGTATCGGTTACTCGCTGGCGCACTAGAGAGCCGCGTGAGAACCGAGAAGACGGGGATCGATAAAAACACGCGAATTAAAATGCAATCGTCGTAGCAGCGTTATTGATGACGCTCTTCGACGAATTCTATGTTCGACTATCCGCCGAGAGAAACGGGAAACGTCGTTATCGCGTGTTGAGGATGTACGCCAAACACCGACGACAATAGATCGTTCAATTTTCATTTTGTATCTTCTCCCCCGAGTCGTTAAATGCGAACACATGTTACCGATGATCGCGAGAAATTAAATTGAGATGAACCATTACTACCGTTTAAACAATTATTAATTATCATACTAACTACGAATATTGTAATATAATTGTATTGTATATTGTATTGTCAAATATTGTTTTCAATATCTCGATCCACGAAACGCAATCATATTTTAATATTTCGGTCAAATTGGTGTTGTATAATTCCTGACGTATCGTGAATAAATTGCGTTGTACCAGTCAAAATTGAATTCAGAGAATTCAAGATGAAAATTCCACCTTGGCATCGAGATGCACGGAAAAGGCGAAGTCGTACACGGCTTTCCGAGTCGCGAGTTTATACACAGAGGCGCCTTTCTATTCGTAGGTACATCACGCACGTGTGTATCGTCGGGTGTCACGGCACATGTCGTCCGCGTCTTTACAAATTCATCGAAACCGCAAACTTTCCTACCGATTTCACGTCCTCTTTGCTTGTTAACAAGAATGAATTCGCCAACGATCTTTTTCCCTCACTTTCGATGAAAAATTGCCGATAATTGGCGAAAGCGCGAGCGTTTCATTAGTTTGCTAAAAACTCGTTGCAAAAAATATACGAGGAACCTACACAATAACCGAGATGGAAATTTTCACCGTATCATTTTGACAACAAAAGAAGCAAATAAAATAAACATTTAATCAATTTTTTACATATTTGAATTCAGAAGTTGGTCAAAAAATCGCGCAATTATTGATAAAACCAACAAAGAACCTTGACCGACGTTTTCCGTCATTGGAGAAAAAAGAGGCTGAAATGAGTGAAAAAATAATCGAGGACACGGGTATTTTTTTCCGGGACTGGGAAAGAGAGAATCGCGAAACCTCATCCTACACATCACACTGAGTGCACCCGTAATCTCTCTTCCCGTGCGCGTCTACGTGGAAACGTACGGGCGAACGAAGCCCAGCCGTCCGTTCGGCGAAGTTAATGTTTCACTTTATTTTCCCAAGAAGCGGTGTCTCGGCCGAAGTTAACCGGAGGAACCAGAGTATCCGCGTAATTCGATATATCCTGTAGGGCAAGCAAAATGCTCTCGGGGTTTCCTCCGTTCCAACATTTCGCGAATCCGAAATAGCTACCCTTCGTGAGATATTGCAAAGCAAACGTCGCTCCACGTAACGTTTCCGTGATAACGAAAAAACAAAAACCGACACGCTTCGCTCTCGAGGAGATATAATATTCCGCACGAATCTCAGGTAATAAGAAAGAGCCGAGAAACAAGGTGAATAGCGGAACGAGGTCTGTCTTGCGAAATCGTTCGTTACGAAAGAACGGCGTCTGAGTTTCCTCGGTATCGAAAGGCGTTATAGAGAAGAGGTTAATAAGACAACGATCTGCCAATTTTCCCGAACGCACGGAAATATAAGTACGTAGCTGGTTACCTTGACACACTCGTGTATGAGTGTCCCATTGGTTTTGCGAGATTGCAAGCCGGAAAAGGCTAATCTCACGCTACATCACGAGACGTTTTGTAACAGGGACGCAAGGGCGTTACGATTTTTCGCTCTTTCTCTCTTCATAAATATAACTCGCACATGTGTAACATACAAGAACACAAAAATGCATCCTAAGCTCCCATGATTTGAATTTCTTATTTTACGATAGCCAGTTGGAAAAAGAGAGAATGATCAATGCCAATATTTATTATTTGTTTCAGTGTGTATGTAAATAGACACATCTGTTTCGGTTTATCATTCTATTTAAACGAACTCTAATTATAGAATTAATGCGAGTCACGTTCGTATCGAGTCGCGTTCGATTGGCCGACGAGAAATTCGAATTGTTCGGAAACCGTGTATCGTGCGGAAAATGAAAAGGACTTTTCCGCAGTTTGGAATTTCATCAACTATCGATCGCTCGAACAACCCGCACACGTTTTTGCATTGTTCTATTCGCGAGTCGTGAAATTCCGCGTTTCGAACAGAAATCTAGAGAAAGGGATAACTTTCGAGCGATACGCTAGAATAAGAGAGTCGAATTACCTATTCCGACGGAATACGCCTAAATGCATTTATACGAATTTATAGCGCTCAACTGGAGCGTGCTCAAAAGCGAGCGGTCGGCGTTCTCCGCAAAGGAAAAATAACGAAGGCGCGAAGGAGGAACGGAGTTGGAAAGCTTCTCGCGTCGCGTGTGGCGACAACACACGAGGGTACGGGAGAGGAAAAGAAAAACAAATAAACGCGAATGCGTGTCGTGCAGGTACACACGAGCCACCCGAAAGGAAGTCACGTGGCGGTCGAGCGCGTACCGGAAGCGCGTGCCTCCGCTCCTCTCCCGTTACGTAAACGGAAAGAAAAGTACGCGGGGACCTCTCGTAATCCGAGCGGCCCTTCGAGAGATTCGTCGCTTCGTTACTTCTCGTCTCCTTTTTTTTCTCCGTCTCTCATCGGCATAAAATATGAGCTCGGAGGGTTCGGTGAACTCGGTTGCTTTTAAAAACGAGTTTACGGTCGGTAATGAGCGCTTTCTTTCGCTACGTCGCGTACGGATTGTCAGGGAGGAGAGCGATTCCGAAAACGACGCGACGAGGAGGAAGAAAATAAAGGAACGAGACTCGGCCGGTCTGTTTGTTCGGCAAGAATGTCGTTAATAATCGCAAATGCCGAGTGCGTAACGATGACGAACGCTCGGCGAGTGCGCGTATTATATCGACGCGAGAGATCGCGAGGTCTTATCGGGATCTTAAAGTATCAGGGAGTATTTAAACCGAGAGCGCGTGGCCTTTAAATCGTACATTAACGGTACGCCGAGGCAGGAAACGCCGTGCGAAATTAATGCGAGAAGGGCAGACTTTAAATATCTTTTCAAGTACCGATTTGTCATAGGATTATGTTCTTGTCGTTTATTGTTGCAGGGCTGAATTTTTTTGATAGACCAATTTCAATTTGAATTCTAAATATAAATACAAAACCTCTAACAATATTTTCAATAAATTTAATTAATACTATTCAAGATTTTTGATTATCATTCATGAAGTTCGTAGTAGGTCTTCTACAGGCGAGTATCAATTTATGGCAATTTCAAATAGTCCGGCGACATTATCATAATCAGACGAGAATTTTTATCCCACTAATAGCACACCTCGTTGTCTACTCGGCGTAGGAGAAGGTGCAATTTAAAATTCAATCCTGGGAAACAATTGGAATGAATTCACGCATCTTCGCTGAAATATCGCTGCAATTTGCAATTACAAGGGCCTGGTAAGGTACGGGTCGAGATTTTATCGACATATAACGCGACTAACGTTATTTTAAATCGCTCGTTCGTTATTTTTATCTTCCTTTTTTTCTCAGCAGCCGAACCTCGACATGGTTTGGTTACTATGAGGAACCGGTTGTATCGAAACGAGACGGCGGGCGGAGTGCGAACTGCGCATGCGACCAAGCCACACGGTTCATTGTCCTCGAGGGCTGGTTAGAGACGATAGCTGGACTCGCGCAGCGCGCGTTAACCAAACCACAGACGGACTCCTTTTAACGCGCCTCGCAACTCGCAGAGATCGCGATACGCGCTCGAACGATAAATTATACACCGACGCGATCTCGGGAATCGACATATCCAATCGTATGACGAATGCGATGGCGATTAATTACTGTACTTGTGCGAGTTTCGAAAGAAACCGATTCTGTGTAGAAATCGTTCTTTGAAAAAAAATTGATTTAGTAGCCTCCCGGTTCAAAAATAGAGTCGTAGTCGAAAGTTGGAATATAAAACAGCGTGGTCGTATCGTGTGACAACTATATAAACATGGTTCGTCGAATAATATTTATTGGTACACTTGGTCGAGAATTTTGTTGAATTAAAATATGCATTTCCATATCTACTTGCAAAAAGATATTTTGTATAAGATGAAGAAGACAATCTATTCGAACGCTTGCATTGCAACGAGATGTTAAACAAATTTGTCAACTATCATACACTTTTCTTGGTGTGAATATTCGAACGCATAATACTCAAAATACGATAGAGCACAGCGAGCGAGAGATAACCGCGCTCAGGAAAGTAAAAAACGATATTTCCCTTCTCTTTTTCCGTTTCAACATCCACGAGCCCGCACAACGAAACTCATTATGATCGTCGTGCGAATATCTCTATTAGCAGGCTCGGCGCGAGAGGAGTAGAGACAGAAAAAATGAGGTAGATAGAGCTCTGTGCGCGCCGAGTCAAAGTGCGTGTACCGAGATAACGGTGAATCGGCTGTATAAGCCGCGCGGATTTTTCCTCCGACGTTATACTCCTCTCCTCTTCTCTCGCGCTCCTATGATAAAATTGCCAATTACGATTCAGACAGCGCGGCTCTCTCGCGTTATTCGGTTATCTCGGGACGATTGTTATGTTCTCGCGGCAAGATCGATGACTGCGAGATGTTTGACCGGTTTATGGATCGTGATATACACACCTCGAATATTCTCGGAGATCGAACGTGACGAACGCGGAGGCTCCGTGAATCGAGAAATTCTCTGATAGATCGAAAACTGGTTTCGGATGACGCACGATACCTTGAATGAACGCTCGATTCATAGTTTTCGCGATAACAGCTGCTAGTACGACGAAAATAGACGCGGAAAAAAAGTAGGATATAATTGTTTATCGCGACAGGAAGAGACTGTTTCGAGTCAGGAATTCCTCCGTCTGACTCACTCGGTGGGTTTTTCTTCCTTTTTTCTCTCTCGGATGAATTTTGCATTTTCCACGCGAGCTAGCCAGCCGAAGGATGGACGTTACACAATATCTTCGCGCGGCCCGTTTAATCGTTCGGCATATCGCTGACTATCTCGTGTTCCGTGAAGAATTAACGCGAGAGAAATATACGCAGTATTAACGGGATAATTTTGCCAAATGAGATATTTACAGCTTTACGCCTTGTACTGGATTTTGTGACTAAGTTTTATTTTTTGCCCAATTTTTACGTGTAATTCCCTTTTAGCTTGTTATCTCATTAACAGAAGTAACAGAAGAACGTTACTCGGAATCCTTTTACGAAAAATTAATCGTATACATAAATTGTATGAAAATCGAGCGCGCCTTCTTAGAAAGCGATAGCGGATAATCGAACACGAGTCGCTTCGCGTTAAGGAGACTGGACATGTGCGCACGCGAATCTACCAAGCCGATGTCTCGCGCGTCACTAAACCATATAAAGAGTATCAAAACTGACCATAAACGAACCGGCACCCATAACGAGATAATAATTTGCTCGCCGTCGCGTGATTTTCGACGAACCTGCCACCTATTTCGATCGTGTGTCGACAAAAAATTGCTAGGAGTATCGTTACCGAATCGTTATGTAAAGGGAATGTAGAGTGAAAAACGAAACGGAATTGTACGCTCTCGGGCATCGGATCGATTTGACGTTTCAAGGTGACGAGGAAGCATCGCGTCTCGTGTAAGCAACTTTTGATTACGTCATTTAACACCCGCATGCCAAAAAAAAGGACAAAACTGGTAACGTCGAGCATTTCTATTACGCGGAGACGGAGATAGAGAGAGATCTGAGAGTACAGAAGAAACGATAACGGCGCGGGTTATGTCAATCTCGTTTCGATGTATCGTATCGTGTTTATTTACGAAGTGCGAAAAAATCTCGCGTCGACAACTCGCGCGACCTGATTTTGGCTTTTTCCTTTGAAAAAAAAAAACCTTCTGAGCGCATATCCGGCGAGCGAGCAAGGCGAAAACAAGGAAACGTATAGTCGACAATTCGATTTCGTTTCGTTATCTCTGGCGAGGCACGATACACGCGTTCGCGGTTTATACTTTCAGATAAGGATCGACACAGATCGGCAAACGGGACATAGGGAAATCGAGTCCCTCAATCTCTCGCTCGTTTAACGGCAAATTTATTCGCGATTTGCTAACGACCGCGCGTAATCGCGCCGTGTGATCTTATTTTGTATCGACAGTCGCGGGGGTTTTAGATTCTCTACGAACGAGAGACACCGGCCTCGGTGGAAAAAGAAACGTACACGAACGCACAATGTTAAATCCATTTCCGTGTGCCGAGATCGGCAAACGAGACTAACGAGGTTTGTGAAACATTTAGCGGGCCCAACCCGCGGTAAAACGCTCTTCAAATTTACGTACGAATTAGTCGGAACCCACACGAGCGAGAGAGAGAGAAAAGAGAGACGTTGCAGAAAGTGTTGCTCGCGATAAAGCCCAGGCTTACCAGACGTATATCCGGATCCGTATTTACCCCAACAAATTACTCGCTTCCAACATATAAAGAGTCAATTCGTTATGTTTAGACTAGCGGTAACTCATTTCACTATTCTTATAAAAATAAAACTGATTCAATAAAGTATTCAGTTTGAATTCGAAAAATCGTTTGAAGGTGGATTGCAACAACTCAAACCAGAATTAAAAGCTTTCTTATTGATATAAACCAAAAATTTTATTCCCGTGAAAATTCAACAGTAATATAAAAATTGCCATGGTTCATGTTTGAAAATGACAATTAAAAAAAATCGAAATAGAGTTATTACGTTAACTTTCATCCGCTAAATACAATTTTTTTCAAATTATTGCTTATCAGAATGATTCGTCGCGCATTGCGCTACTTCTCGACCACTCATGTCAGAAATTAATCTCCGCGGAGGAAAAGATTAATCAACCGAGAGTGAGAGAGAGACGCGATAAAAAAAGTGTCATCGCGAAAATTAACGGTATAAAGAGATATTGCAAAAACTTCGCTCGCATCGTTCGGTTATCAAGCGAATAGAGAGACAACGGCGATTGGCCAGCGTGCGCGAAACGACTGAGAATTATCGCGATTTGACACCGTTAATGACTCGCAATTGGCGCGCGTGAAAGCGTCGAAAACTGAAATCTCTTTCCCGCAAAAAAGTAAATATTCGCGAAGCTAAGAAAAATCATACACGCGTGTAGCGATATCTCGAAACGAATAGAAAAGAATAAAAGATGAACGTTCCCGCTTGAGAAGGCAATCGCGTCGAGACATCTATCGATAACAATGGCGTCGGTGTAAGGCCTCGAGAGAGCGTAGAAAAAAAACGTACCCCCCTTCCCTCTTCATCTCACCCCTGTAACAGTTTGCGATCTCTGCTCATCTTTCACAAGGAGAGATTGAAAAGTCAAAGGCGCGCAAGATTGGCGCGAGGACTCACCTCGTGGGACACTGCGTTGTTCTTGTGGCGCGCAACGTTGGTGGTATTATTAATGGAGGATAGAGTGGTGAGGGTGGCCGAGCCAACACCACTGACGGTCTTCTTGCTGACCTTGGTACCGGTATTACCGACATCTTTGTGCAGCGTTCCGGGACTCTGAAAAAACAGAAGGGAAGAATAGGTTAGTTTATTATTCGCTCGTTCGTGAAATTGCATGCTAGATGTTCTTTTTTATTCGAGTTCATCAAAGTTTTTCAGTACAGAATTTTTGGCAATTAATCATGTACTTTTAATCAAGGAGACTTTCTAAATCGATCGATAGAAGCGCTCAATTTTGTTGGTTCCAATTTATAATTCAATTTTGATTGAAGATAAAAATAGGCTCGCCTGTAGTATCGAAAAATGTCTTTGATTGGCTAATGAAGCACCCGAATGAAAAAAGCTATTTCATTCAGAAATTGCTAGCTACTGGGTCCCGCGGTTATTTCGAGATACCCTGCACAGAGAAGCTCGATCGAAATGTCAAGAGTCGTTTCTTTAATTCATCGGGCGAATGAAAAAGCGGCAAGTGGAGGAGCTTACATGTTCCATATTCCTATAGAACCTTACGCGCTCTATGCGACCTTAAGGCGACGTTCCTTTCGTTTTTCACGACCTCCTTATCCAACGAAGACCAAACAAACCGTTTCGTAATCGGTAACAAAGAGAGTAACGTGGGTGGGTTTGGCGAGAGAAGGAGTACATTGGCGCGTTTGCACGTGCGCTCCCGAGTTGCACGATCGAGCTCTGCTATATGCGCCGCACACGAAGCCATACGAGAAGCAGAGATAAGGATAGATAAGCCGAGAGGGTCTCTCGCTCTAAAGAGCGATAGCGCGTCGCGAGGAAATCCAGCTGACGTTTGTTCCCACTCGCCGTGTCAATATCTTCATAACAAATAAAACATAATACCCGAATTATCCGCTTATTTGCATTTTCCATACTTAATTACGTAATACTCTCGAAATTACATAGCATTACGCTAGCTGAGTTGTTCGGCCGGTGGTTTTACTGAAAACTCTGTACGAAGACGTCCCACGTGCACCGGCAATTGCGGTCACGAGTCGCGATAACAATCGCGAGGAGCGAGAATGGATTAGTCGATGGAGTACAGAGAAAGCGATTGTCGCTTGCAGACGAACCGCGGCGGATTGATTCATCGCGGGTCTTATCGGCGAATGAGAGTGCGCAAGCTTAGAGAATGTTTTGACGTTCGCCGTTCCAAAACAATAATTAACAATCAAGATTTCGAGGGAGGAAAAATAGAGCGAGCGATAGGAATATGCATCGGCTTCTGGACTTGCCGAGTAATTTAAACTATGAGTTGATGAATAAGAGTTGGAAAAATTAAAAAAAAAAAAAAAATAGCTGTAGAACTTATTGAGTTCAGCTGCAGAAGATGAAAATCCAACAGCTATAAATCGTTTTGTTGTAGGTAGGCTTTAACGGTAATATTCATCGCATTTGCGTAAAAAATAAAGAGTGGATAGAGAAGCGACAATTGGGCGCGACCGGAAGTGAAAACCGGGAGTTGAACGCACGAAACGTGGCGCATTGTCAATGTCAAATCAGCCGTCGTCCTCGTTGCGCCGTTAACTGATTAGATCGCGCTCATCGTCCGGAGTTCAACGTACCGTTCGTTTTTTCTTTCTCTCTATTTTCGATGTTACTACATTTCGATACACGCGTACCGGGTTAGCGGTTAGTTACGAAACGCGTAATAACGATTTTTGACGCGAGACTCGCACCGCCTGCCGACAACAATGAACCGCTCCTGTTTGCTGTTAACGTTATCCGACGCGTAAACATCGACGCGTTGAAAACTTTTTTTTTTAACGCAGGAAAACAATTTCGAGCGAAATTTAAAATCACGAGCTCCACACGCTCGACCAATAATTTCTCGCGAAATTGGGTCGCGCGAAATGAAAAATAAAATGAGAGCGAACTACGCCAAAGTGCGTTGCTCATTTTCGATTTTAACGCTGATTGAAAAGTTTTCAATGGAGGTGAACACTGATGAAATTCATAAAATGATTGTTAATTTATTTATATGAAGCAGCATATTGAATCGCGAGTAAAACATCTCTTCGTGTGTTTTTTTATATTACACTACAAAACGACATAGGGAGCAGGAATAAAGTCAGAGATTATTTGGAGTAGATGGGACAGCTCTTTTTTATGAAAGAAAAATCAATATTCCGATAAAAAAAATCCTCGTTTCCGAAAGGTCAGTCACGTGCGAACTTTCGCATACGAGTGAAACTAACAGTCGGGAAAAGAAATAAATTGCGCAATTGCACGTTTTCAGCGTTTTTTCGGAACGAGCGCGAGCTCGCGAGATTAAAGAGAACGCGCGAATTTTGCAAGCGGCCGATTCGTTTGCGTTATTAACGCGTGTTAACCATAAGTGGGACAAATCGGCGACGCGAGTGATGAGCGAGAAAAGAGAAGAAGACGAAGGAAGCCGAGCAAAGAAAAAAGATCAGCCGCGAGATTCCTATCGATTCGAGCTGCCGCGCGATGAACCCCATCGATGGAAAGTCATGGACTCCTTAATGACGTCCAATCAATGCGGCTGTTGGCGCGAGCGAGCAATAATACCGAGGCGCGTGGATCGCTTTCACAAGACCCCATTGTATTCGGGTCGAGCCCACGATTATTCTTTAATTAAAAACGACTGTACGCGGCGACGTAACATTTTAAATAAAAGAAAGAAAAAAAAAGTAACCGAGTACGCTCCTACCGAGGATCTTAATTATCCTCGAGAATAACGAGCCACGGGGCTCGTTCCATCTTTAGCCAGATTCCGAACTACGAATTAATCTTCTTTGATGGGAACTGTCGATAATAATCGACGAATCCGTTACGCGTCGTCGATCATACGCGTCGATTGTGGAAAAACGCGGTACCGCTAACGAATAATTAACGTTCTCGCGATTTTTCGGAGAAGAGCCAAGGTAAGGATGTCGAGAGTGGCCTTGGGCCGTGTGTCACCGTGCTCGAACCCTCGGCGAAAAGAAATGTGGAGCGAATTCAGCCGGCGGACCGGTCGAGTACGTAGACACATACTCGGCGGAGGTTGAAGAGCGCACGAGAGGGTGGAGCCAGCGAAAGGGCAGTCCCGAGGAAAGGTCGGAGATCCAGCGTCAATTGCCCCTGACCAAGGAGACCTTTTCGCTCCGAGTTCGAGGGAGAAATTTGATGAAAAAAAAAAAAGAGTAAACTGTCTCGCCGATAAACTCTCAGAATCCTCCGGACTCTCGTTTGTCTCGACGATATTACGACCACACGCAAGAATAGTTTTGGGAGGTACACTTCTCAAAAAATTGAGGGGACAGTTGTCGTTCTCAAATAACAGTATCAAGTCCAATCGATCGAATGATCATTTTGGAACTCCAGCCCTTCTGTTTAAAATGATCATCTGCTTGATTCGATTCGATTATTCTTAATCAAGGTACAGCTATTAAAAAATTATTGTCTCTTCTATTTTTTTAGAGTAGTATACTAACACAAACGACTTAATGAAAATGAATAAATAGATAACAGATTTTTTAAATAAATAGATTTTATTTTTCAAACTTCTTGAACATCTTATCGAATTGTGTTTACATATTTCATATTCGCGTTGAATAAATTTTCAATTCGACGGGCGATAATCCACAGGATGGGTTACAAAAGACGTAGCTATCGCGATTGGGGGCGAATCAGCGAAAAGATAAGGAAAGCTCGAGAATGAAATGAGCTTATCTCAGCGGCTGGACAAGCTCTGTATCTCGGAGTGTATTCAACTCGCTGCTAGAGACCGCAAGAAGCGGATCCCTCGCGCAATAAAACGACGAAAACGACGATGATGATAAAAAACGACGACAAATCGGAAAAAGCGAAGGTAGAGAGGTCGGGTGGTTGGCCGGTGCGAAACCTTATTATTACTCTCCGGAGATCGTGTATTTCCATTTTCACCGGGACACCTGGCTCGAGAGAGCTCGCGAGAGATAGCAGGTGATCGGATTCGAGCGTGTGCGTGCGCGCGCGCCTGGTTTGCCCCCTCGCGAATCTCTCGACTCGTGCGCGCACTACCTGCATCACACGCGAAAAAAAGGAAAACGAGAGCGGAGAATCTCTTCGGCTCTCTGCCGCGTGCTCGCTTCGAAATTTACGATAGGAGAGCTGAAATTCGAACAGGTGCTTGTGACGGAATATCGTAAGATTACCCGAGGAAATTATTTTGGTTAGTCTTGATTGATATTTTGATTCGCTTTTTCGACAAACATCAGTGAAGATGTTTATACGATACCGAAAGTTTCGTCTAACGAAATGCGAGAACGGATGATATTCGAGTATTAACAGCGATCTTTTTGGCCACCGAGTATACGACCCTTCGTTCTTTTATCGCGCTAAACAACAGCATGAATCAGTTAGAAGAAATTGATATCAATGATAACTAATACGCAATTAAACTCAAATTCTCCTTTATTGTTTCTGAGAAATAAATATGAAGATATGAGTAGCGCTAGAACCCCACAGGGTACACCCACCAGGAGTGCTGAGCGCACAGGTTGGACGGAGCAACAACAGATGCAACCGAGAGGCACCCGAGAGTGCTCTGCGACGAGGACGACACCTGCCAACCTGTACCCGAACAAAGAGCGAGTGAGATAAAAAGAAGAGAGAAAAAGAGAGGGAGAGATAAGAGAGGAGTGCACAGGCAGCTGCGATTTCTTTCTCGAGCCTGCGGAGAAACATCTTTTTTCGTTTCTTCTTCTTCCCTTCTTCTCTCCACTTGTTTAATTTTTTTTGGCAACCCTGAATGTCGAGATTATATAGAAAGTGGACGGACGATGCGAGGAGGCATCTTAGCATCGTTTCGTGTCGCCCGAGCTCTTTTTCCCTCAAAGGAGTGCACCGGCTATATCGTGACCAGTTCTCGAATCGGTTACACTCTTCTTCGCCTGGACTGAGTTTTTGTCAAAAAACCAGTTTTCCGCAACTGCTATCGGGCCCGAGCCGAGTTGAGATTATGGTTTTCCAATGTAGCACAGGAACCGTTTTTTCAACTCGATTATTTTTATACATCAAAGATCTTTGGTACTCGTATCAGTAAATAAAACGAGGCAGCAAAAATTTATATATCAAACGTTATCGGATAGATGTCGACTTTTTTATTATTTTAACGCGGGAACAATCAGCCGCTATATTCCCTGTTCGACATTGTGAAATCATAGGGGTTCATCACGGACTCGATAAAATCTTCTACTTCGAAAGGTCGCGATCCTAGTGAATCAATCTCGTTCGAGAAAAATGACCCACGAATGAGGTTACCGCAGGTTAAACGGGACCTTTTGTGATATAAACACAAAACGCTCTGCACCACTCGGTTATGTGGACCAGAACAGCAACAAAGAGTCCCTTGACGAGAGAATCGACAAAGAAAATCTTTTACCGAGTCACGAAAATCTCCCTCGTTAAGGTGTTTTCAGACTGATGAGGTCATGCGACGCGTGTCTATCGGACAAACGCATCGAGAATTTATTTTATTTTCAGGTGTCGAGAGGAACCCACATGAACCACGAAAATGAAACATTCATCTGAATACCGACGAGGAAAAAGTATGTCATATATTGTTCACCAAATATATTCTCAAAATGATTTTACATCTCTTTTCTCAGGGCAATGAAATGTTAAACTACCCTACAATTTAAATTATATCTATGTTAATATTACAATTCTAATTTTTTCAATAGAAACAACATAATCCGTTTGTGTTGAATCGACAAAGGTATGTGTTGAAAATTTAACACGAGAGTTCATCAACGAGTCAATTTTTTAAACATATTACACATTTTCTCTCACAATGCACCGTTAGAAGACATTCCTTGGATGTTTACGGACGCGAAATTCCAATTGCACGTTCGAAACGAGTCAAGAGCAGCACTGTTTGTTATTGAAAAAGACTTGGTATCGGTGCACTGTTACTTGTCTTGAAAATTGATCTTCGAAACCGAGGTCTTGGTTGAAAACACGAGCCGAAAACAATAATCGCCAAGTCGTGTACACACAGCGAGGGCCAGAAATGAAAGGATTCGCGCAAACTGTCGATGATTTACCAGCGACTGAGTTCGCGTGCAAAACGCAACCGGAGACCGGCCACTGTCTCGATTATTATCGATTCTCGGAATGTCAATACGACTTTGCCAGCGCGGACCGGTTGCATTACGAGCGTCGTGGCCGCGATCTCACCGGATCGGAATTCTCGTCGCGCCTATTTTTCCGCCGATCCTCGTCATTTCTCACCTCGTTGGGTTTTATAAATCTTCCGAGTGCTCTCGACTGCGCTCAAAGAAATTAATAGCCTCGTACACTATTTTTCATGCTTTTAAAACATCCCTACTATGAAATAGTAAAGTGTAGTAGCTCTAGAAATCAATAATAATTGTAAGTACTAAAAAAGTAGTAAAACACGGAATTTTGGTTTGTCTGATTTGAAAAAATAGTTACATGTGCTGTCAATTCTATTACTACAAAGAATAGATTCGAATTGGTTCGGTTTTATCAAACTACGATTTATTATTCAAGTTGGACCAAGTTGTCCAATTTTTTTTAGATGATATCGGGAATACAAAGAGGATCCGATTACAATGGTCAAGTGTTTCTCGAGTGCTTTGCGTTAAAAATGACGAATGAACCGATGCTCTACCAATTTTATACGGCAACCTGGCCACACTGGAGACACCATACGGAACAGGAACGGGGCGTTACCCATTTTGAAATCCCATTAGAGCGTCTATGACCTTCTCGCGCGGAGCCCAAGAGGTCATCCGAGAAATGACGCGTATCGAATGCCGTCACATCCTAATAACCAGTTTTGAATTATTGTTTTTCCTTCCACATACGAAGAAAAATTTTCTCCTCTTCACCCATCTCCGGCGACATTCCTGTTTTCATTGAGTGTCAGACCGAACGACGGAATTTTTCTTTAAGCATTCCGCGCACGTTGTTTATGAAGTATTCTAGGACTCGGATGCCGGATTGAAATTCTATTTGAATAAGAACGCTGCAGTATAATTTACCGATGATTAACTAAATTTATACTGTCTTTGTTTCATTCGGAATACGAACATAGCAATATGCGATATGTTTCGGTTCTATTGCGTTTTGCAAAATGATATTGAACTATGATAATGTGTATGAAACTCTAACTGTAAACAACAGAATATTGTTATACAGAACTGTGTGTGATTTGGTTGTAACAATAGTAAATCTTATTTGTGAATGATAGGAATAGAGAAATTCATAATGTGAAAGCTATTCATTCACTATAGGGAGATAATTTATTATGCGGGTTTATTATAATGAGAATCGTCTTTTTGAGTTTCGAATATGGAAAAAATGCCGTTCGTTGTTGTAATGTAGAACGGGCGGCAATTGTCTCGTGACCTGGCCGAGCGCGGAAAGCGTGTCACTCGAACCCGTTCCGTCGTTAATTGCCGGCGACCCGTGGCGAGTTGCGGAAAAATCGCGCATCGGGTTTTCCTGTGGCACAGACAAAATCCTACGCCACAGATAAGATAGCGATTATCTTCGCGACGAGCAGCTGATTACATAAGCTAAGATAATCGGCTACCGAAATAGTATTGGCAAAATACTAGTTCCATTAGCAACATTTATCGAACAAAAATTATTTTTAACTACATCAATTATGTCAGTGAACTGTTATCACTCACTATATTATATTGACCCGAATTTTGTGTAACTTGGAGTTACTTGTTTTATGTACAGTTATTGTTCTTTTTTGAAGAAATGTAGCTATTACTCTTTTAAATAGATCAATAGATTTTGGTGAATCGACAACTCTCGAAATCGCATGCATCGCCGAGAGTGTCAACGGTACGCGATCGGAAAGAGAGTCAGGTCGAAAGTTGTCGGTGGGTTCCTTTTACTCGTCCGGCCTTAGGCGAACCTCGCGATTTTCTAAACTCGCCCGGACGCTCGTGCGCGCGATTTTCACGCGCGGTGCCAATTAGCCGATGGCCATTGATCGTCAGAGAAACCACTTCTGGCATTAGCAACAGACGGTGAAAAAAACTTCTAACCCATTTCGAAGTAGATTTCGCAACGCGCCAGTCGCAAATTTCAATCGGTTCGGTTCTCTTTTCTTCGTTTGTTTCCACTCGTCGAATTTTTCAAACGCTCTCTTCGCTTTCCGCGAAACAATGAAGGTACTTACGCTACGCTACTTCTTGCGTTGAGAAATGGATAATAAACGGTCGAAATTAACGGCGTATGAATTTCGAGGAATTATTTTTCTTGTTTGAGATTGCACTCGAGGCGATAACGAGTCGAGACAAAAGTCGAAATTGAAACGCTCAAGTGCGGGCATGAAAACGTTTAAAGAGAGAGAGAGAGAAGAAAGAAGAAAATAAGAGGCTCGTGAGGCCGCACTAACGGGAGGGCAGAACGTAATTCATACATCGAATCGAGCACTCGATGCACTCGACACTCGCTGAAAGACCGATTCGCGATTCTGTTTCGGCCACTCGGTCGTGCTCCTTTGTGCCAGCGACGAAAATCTCGTAATTGAAAGTTATTACAGACAGATAATTGAATTCAATGAAACGCTTCGTCTCGTTTTCATTGAAAATTACGACGTTGCTCGGTGTGATCGTGAAAATAGAAGAGAATTGAGCAAGAGCGAGCGCACGAGAGGGAGAGAAAGGGAAAAAATGAAATAAAGTAGAGGGGTAAAAGGATATTCACAGCACCGGGTCTATAATCAAGTATAATTCACGATGTAATGGAGAACATTGACGGCGTGTGTGTACACCGAGGATGCCCCCTTCTTCTCGCTAGACGAGCTCGCTGTGATTACGATTTTTATCGAGATGCGACGATAAATAACTGCATGTGTCCGGCTGGGGTTATAAGGGAGAGTCTGCGCGTGCCTCGTTTCGTAATTATCGAACTGGGACAGCTGGAAGTGCCGGGATAGAAGGAAAAAGGTAAAAAAACTCGAGAATAACCTCGGCTTTATAAATCGGAGGCGCGAATCCGGCACGAGATTGTGTGCGAGACTGGACAACGAAGATCGCGCAGGTGCAACGCGCGAACCGGTCGCGACTCTCTTCTCTCCCCCTCTCGCTCTATCTCTCTCACGGAGGAGAAACTCGACCCCGCCTTTTTCATCGTCCCGGCGACGATATTTAGCGAAAAAATCGGTACCGATTAATCGCGCGCGCGAGAGAGACATCCGCTAAATTCGGACGACGATAAATTCAATTCCCCTACTCGTCCTTCCGCTTTCACGCGAGCGAATGGGGGTAAGAAAAAAAGGACGCGCGTGTAAATTTTTTAATTGCGCGTGCCCGCTGAGACAACGGTACCGATGCTCAAGGTCGGCTGTACGAAATTTATGCGGCATCGTAAATTGCGCCCGTTCTCTCTCTCGCGAGGCGTTTAAAGGGCGCTAAAAGTGTGTCACTTTTAAAAGGTTAAACTTTTCTCCCTTGCCGGTAGGCTTCGTCGTCGATTTAACGAAAGTGAATCACGAGCGCGGGCCAATAAAGATAAGTATCCGCGTATAAAATCCCACATAAAGTACGTACGAGGTAGAGCGGATTTAAATCGCTTTCGAAATTTCTCGCACGGAAGCCAGATGCGAGACTCTCGATACGCGAATAACAACAAGCTCCTCCGAAATGCGGTCCATCCCGAGACGGAAAATCAGCTTGTGTGTTTCGAGACCTCGATTCCACTCGATTTTATCTGAATTTCAGGGTGAAATCAGAACGTGTTCGTCCCGATTATTCGTATTAGTTTAAAATCAGACTCATAAACGACAAAAATAAGTCATTTTACACATCAGGCTACACCGAAATAGTATGAAATTTTCAAAACAAAGATAAAATCAACGAAGATCCAAATTGAAACTCATTTTTCAAACTCGGTTCGTGATGAATTTCTCGAGGAAATTCAACGTCACTCGAAATTTTCGATGACTCACCCTCTCGATATAGGACACTCGGTGAAAAATTATTTATAAATATTCAGGGGCCCTCCTTTTGTCACGAGCGCGTAAAGCGTAACGGAAGACGGGGAGCGGTCGAGATGAGGACTTTCACGGCCGACGAGAAGCGAGGAGGTCCAGGTACGCGAACGCGAGGTCGCAAGCGAAGAAACACGGCCCTGGAGGCTCCCTCGAGAGAGAATCGATTTACCTGGCCACCGATGAAAACTAGTCCTGCATCCTCGTATGCAGATGTAACGCGAGGCGCGCCAGGGAAAACGACAGAAAAAAATTTACAGAGCACATATGATCTGTGGGTCTCTCGAGTTTCGGAAAATATAACGCTGGATGATTTTAAAACGAGCCAAGGCTCCTTTCTTCGATTTGCGCTGGTAAGCGATACACTGCTGACCCTGAATTCCCATTTCAGTTTTACGCCTACGGAGTTATTTACTCATTCCCTTAAAAACGACCCATTTTTCGTTCGTGGAAATGATCATTGCATCTTCCGATGCACGGACAATGACAAACCCGGTGCGAGATAATGCGACTTGAATCTCTCTTTCCTGAGAAGAATCCAAAAAAATAACATTCTAAGTACTTATTTTCATGTATTCACGATATAATTTTCGATTGAATAAAATTGTCCAATGCGAATTGAATATTTCATTCGACGTTATTTTCTGTTCAATATGCGTTTCCCCGAGAGAGACGGAGAAGAGACCGGAGAAAAAGGACGGCAAAGAAGGTATTTGATTTTTTCACAAGAGACAGTAGAAAACGAGTTTTGATTTATCCACGGCCGTATAATAAGAGGGTGGGCGCGGAAAATCAACGACACAGTGCTGGAATATTGTCTTCCCGATCCTCCTTCGCGATGCCAATTTCATCTTGTCGCTGATGCATGGCGATTGTGGGCCGCGCCCGGAGCTCTTTTATTTTTCGTTTCTCTTTTTCTCTCGTGCGCCGTCACGATTTCGATCCGAGCGTACATTCGATTAATTATCCCCCTCGTAATATCGACATTACCGAATCTTGAAAGTAAAAAGATTCAATAAACGGACCCATCAGTTTTTATTTTATACTCGTCGAAAATTGATTCGAATCGAATTAACCGTGAAGAGAATTGAACTCTTATTAAAATTTAACGATCACTCGTTACCGAGAAAATTGAGCTTCCTGGAAAAGCATTAAAAATGAAAAATGTCATCGGAGTCGTTAAAACGCGAAATCCCGTGAGCGAGCGAGACGTCGACGTCACGCGTGTGGGTGTGGACAGAGTTCTACGACCCGCGAAAGATTCACGGAAAGATCTTATCCGCAAAGTAAAACCACGCGAGTTTGCATAGCCAATGTAATCCGGATGCGCGTTCGCTTTCTTTCCGAGTTACGTTTATCCTGAATAGACAAGCTAGACGAGCGATCTCTACGCTCGTCGACACTTTTCACTTCTCGCTGCAACGAAATTAAAGTATACTACTCAAAAAATTAGGGGGACCCTCGTTATTTTAAAATATACATATTATAATTTGGCTAAGAATTATTTAATCGATCAGGCAATTATTTTAAAACAATTATTTAATCGATTTGATTATTCTTAACCTACTGTCGTTTTAAAATAAGGATTTTCCCTTTAATATTTTTGAGGAGTGTATTTGTACCATTCGAAAGATCTCATTGCGTTGTTTCTCCCTGACATATATATGAAGAATACTCAATATTTATTAGAAGTTTGAATTTTACTTTCCAAGTTGCATCGAATCAAACAAATCTCTCACGATTATCTATACCGACTCTTTTCACGCACTTCTCTACCTTCTTTGTCGAATACACGTGTTACGACGCATGATTCACGCGACCATTGTAAACGACGACGGGCAAAGTATCCAATCGACTGGCTTAGCGCCAGAAAGTATTCGAGCACCGAGAGTTGAACGTTTATTTTCCTTTGATAAAAATTCAAAATGTTTATCCTCGTTGAAAAAAGATTCTTTCTTCCGCGAGGTTACAAATGTCATTCGTCGTTAATCGTTATTTGTTGCTTTTTTTTCTTCGTCATGACAATTACGTCGATAATAATTAACGAAAGCAGACCGTGCCGGGCGATAAATTTGCTCGAGGCTTGAAAAATGTTGCAGCAGCGGCATCCGTTGCAAGTGCACGTGGGTGATAAATTAAAGTTGCTCTTTCTCTTTCTCTCTCCTCGCGCGAGCTCCGCCAGCTGTTACTCGCTACTTTTGTGGGAAGACGAAAAATTTTTCTTAGCCCGATCACCCCGCTCCCACTCGAGCCTCGAGACGCCCTTCGAGAAATAGTGCGAGCCGTACGGGGTTAGTGCACTCCGCTCCTACATATTCGAATATAGGTATATTTTTAGAACTCGGAGATGAAAGTCCTTTTAAACGGCGCGAGATAAAAATCGTCGTGGAGAGAGGAAAGAAAACACACAAGACGCGTCTGTCGGTATAAATTGTTAACTGGTGCGAGGGAAGAATAATAGATCTCGAAGGAGGGGTTGAAACGAGAGGAACCACCAACCAACCCATATCCGGCTAGATTATTCTCATTCGTCCGAGAGAAACCAAGAGAGAGTGGGACTACAGACGCGTAATCCGACCCACAAAACGTATTATCGTTATCTGCGACATCTACGAATAAAGAGAAGTCGAAGATAGGGCGAGTCGAGTTTTTACTTTCGTAAAAGATCGCGCCCGATGCACGCTCAAATATTTGTACAGCCACGCAAATGGAGTGTCAGGTGGGTAGATCAAAATTGCTGGAAAATACAAAGTCTCGAAATCGAGAGGCGTAATGAAAATTCCGTCAAAGGCTCGAACCATATCGATTCGCGTTTTTACTCTTTACAACGCTCTCGTGGTTTCATGTACGCGCGTCCATTGTCCGTTTGTCAATACAGAAATACTGTATGTGCGATTACTATCCCCACTTCCCCTCGCTCACTCTCTTTCTCTCTCTCTCTCCACGAACGAGCGAGGAGTGTGAGAAAGAGCGTGGGCGCGTTTACATACGCGTCCTTGATAAGCTCCGGCCAGCTGCGCTCGACGCGCTCGTTCACCTCCGTTCGTTTTTTATATATGCATTTCCAAATAATAGAAACGGAAAATACCAATCGGATTATAATCGACGCCTTATTCGAACGGACAGTCAGTTTTTAGTATTCAAAAAACTGTATTGAAAAATAAATTACGCACTGATCATTAGCAATCATCCAGGGTGAAATGATCTCTATTTGAATTCGAACGATCATCATGATTTCCGCCAAAAATCCCTTGGGGGATCTTCATATGTTGCCAAAAACTACCTTTGTGCAAAATTTCATCGCAAAACTCGTAGCTATGCTTTCGGAACTCCACCCCTATCATTTTAGTACAAATATGCAGTTTTTTAAAAACAGAAACAGGAATGCATGAAAAAATAGATGTGCATAAAGCATCGATTGTGCTATCGATCGATAGTGTTAATTTTCGTGTATAAATATGACGATGAATTTGACAAGATGTTAAAGGGTTTATACTGAAATATGGATTAGTCTATGTTTAGCGTATCTAACGTAGGAAGAAAGAAATTGATAGTTCAGTCGAGTGTTAACTGTATGACAAATAATTGCCACCCGCGCTAGAGCAGTCTGTGTGTACACAAAGTCGAAAAGAGCGTGAGACTCCTGTACGCTCGGCTCCCGGATCGTGAATGCATCTGCACTTGCGTCGAATGAGGTTAACGTTAATGAGGCACAAGCATCTCCCCCACCCCTTTGCTTAGAATTCACCCCTCGCGAGTCACGGATACCGTCACGCACCGCCACAGCTGATAACGGCCTTTTTTTCTACTTTTTACGCTTTTTTTCGTCGAGTGAATCGATCCCGTGAAACCAGACGAAGTTTTATCAACACGACTGATCGTCTGGTCGTCTTTCTCCATTTTTCGAATAATTCAAAGTCGAAAGAACAACGTTGCCGTGTACTCGAATGAAGTCGAGCTTCATTCTAAACTTTTTATCAATGAGATTCGTTTCTAAGCAATTCGATAGCTCGATAAGACTCTGAATGTTAATGATAACGTACTTTTATTAGGAATATAAACGAATAATTTCTAAAAATTATTCGAATGCAAGAAGGGGTCGTTGCACCCGTGATTTGCGATGCCTGGAACGTATGACTCGCATTTTTGAAGGCTTTCGGGAAATAACAGAGGACCCGAACCGACACGATGTCGCGTAACGGAGCGAGAATACGAAAGACTTTGCATATGTTTAGAAGCAGGTTATAAAGCGATCGTTGCCACCGCGCGTATGAGTGTGTCGGGAAAAAAGAGAGAATCCACGAAAGCCGGTTTTCAGAGAATCACATCTCTTTCGTACACTTTCGGAGCGAAATTAGCTTCTCTCTGGATCATTGCTTTACAAGAGCTCATCAGTAGAAATGCTCCACTTTTGACAAAATTGATTCTCTCGCGAGACCGTTGGGTTAACCAACCAAGGCGTTTTGTTTTGTAACGTCAATTACGGAATCGCGAGTTCTGCGCGAGAATCGCCACGTGAGCGACGTCTCGGCCGAGTTCTCGAAATATAGTATAATTTTCTCACGGTATTTTTTTACTGGAGAAAATCGAAAACGGAAGATATTCAAGGGGTATCGAGCCTATTAACGATCCCGAAAGATTCCCACTGGATCAATTAGGGACTTCACGGTGTTGGATTACTCAACAGCTGAGCGAAAAAAAAACCAAGTTCAGACGAAGATGGGGCGAGGAGAGATGAAATGAGACTGCGGACACGTGAGAATTTGGATGCGCAATGGTGAAAGCACGCCACGATGAATTTCCTCCGCGTGAATCCGACAAAGGGGCAGGAAGACAAAAGAGAGGAGCGATCGAAGAGGAGAAAAAAAAGTAGCTTATATCGAGAGATCGAATTCGTCGATCCTGTAAAATCGAGGAAGACACGCGTGGTGTACCGTTACGGCACGGCGAAACGCAACTCGTTTCGTTACCAAACTCGCTCGGGTGTATTACGCTCTCGTTAATTCAATATTTTTGCACGAGGCGAGCAAATCGCGCGCGAAAAAGAATTCGACGAGAATGTTTGTTTATACGGCTGGGTGAGCGGGCGAAAAAAAAAGAGAGGAGGCAAGAGTTGTTATTGTTTTCGGGCCGGGTGAGACTAAAAAATTTAGCAAATTGAATTTTCTCTCTTGGTTTCGAAATCGCAGGTCGATCGGTAAATTACACTCTCGATTTACCGTTTCCCCTGGATGGCTCCGAGCGTTTGTTTACATGGTAGTTGCAGCTCGGAGAGGAATCGAGAGAGGCCTTCCCCGAACCGATCTCGTCGGCACGAAAATAAAAACAAAAGGAGCGTGCGCGAGCCGAGGAGCCACCTCTTGCTCCGTCTCTTACGACTCCCTTTGTTCTTTTCGCGAACGATCACTCGTTATCCTACCAGTTGCCACTTTCGACTCATTTCTGCGATTTTAATCGCGGTTAATTCCACTGTTTAGCTCGGAGAGTTCAACAATGGCTCGTGGAGGGCAGCTCGACGAATGTAAACATCGAGCTACTCGGCCAAAACAAAAACAATCGGGACTCGGCGAGGAAAAACTTGGACCCGATCGAATGTCACTTTTCTTCTTCTCGGAAATTTTGTGCCACGCGAAATTTCGCTCGCTGCGCCGATATTTCCACGAGAGAGGTCCGTTTCGCGTTGGCGAGTTCGCCATTTCCGTGCGAATACCCCGCGACTCGGATATAACCATAAATTTACTTTCACTCGTAATAACAACGGGACAAACAAAAGATACGACGCGGGGAGAAAAAATTCGCGGCTCGCGAGGAGAGAGAAAAAAGAAGACGGGCATTACCGAAATTACACGCCGAGTGAGTATCTTGGCACGTTCGATTCTCGCTAAATAGGAAAAAAATAGCGGATGGAGAAATTCATTGACTTCGAGAGAGTTTCGAGGCTCCTATCGGAATCTCTCGAGATTACGCTAATCGGTTCTCCTCGCGCGATCCAGCCGTGAAAAAATAAACCACTCGAGAGCCGGCGAGTTCTCGCCGAGGAAAGAAGAACTTACCGCGTACAAGGACTTGAGCTTTACGTGGTTGAGAGCCGGCACGTCCACCATCGAGCACTTGAGCAATATCGTCGTCGTCTGGCTTGGCATCTTGTTCTCTTTTCTCGACACTTTTGATAGTATCACGAGCGCGCATCAATCGCGCCGAAACTCGATCGGGAATCGTTCATTTGACGTATCGAGTGTGCGTATCTCGATCGTCCCTCACTGCACGAATCGAGTCTTTCGTAAACTCGCGGGAATTTTCGAGCGCAGGCGCGATACCAACGAAAACAAACCAACGAGTACGATACTCTCGTTTAATCGCTCTGCTCCTCCTTTTTCTTCAACATTGGCAGTGAAAATCGTATGTCACGTGTCGTACGAGCGTATCGATACTTTGGCTATCGATCTAGGAATCGATACTCCTATTCAATAGGCGCGAAAAACCCTCTGTTATCTTTCTAGTCGAATCTAAACGCGATTGGCAGTGCAACACGTCCGAATCGGAGCCTCCAGCTACGTCAAACGATTTTGCAAAAATTTGACAGCTAGATAAACGAAATACTCCGTTTTGCACCGAAACGAGACCGTTCTCAATCCCACTCGCTCACTTCTTACAGATCACACGCGACTTTGTTTTTTAAACAAAAGGAAAATTGTACGAAAAAAAGATAAGTTCGGAGGGTTAATAAGAAGACACGCTAGCGCGCGCGTCCTGCGCCCGCTCGGCTGACTGAGTGACTGACTGACTGACTGGTTTCTCGCTCGGCTCGAGGCTCGAGCTAGCGAGCGACAGAACGAGCGAGAGAGAGAAAGAGAAGTTCGCACGAACCAGAAAGAGAAAGAGAGACTCATACAGCTCTCGGTGTAGCCGTGAGCTCGAGAATCCCCCGCCTCGTAGGGACAATCCATCCCCACCCCTTTACCTCCCCCCTCCACTATCAACCCACACACACGTCACCGTTTCCCGAGGACGGGGAGAGGCCGCGCACGACACGCACGTCGCACACGCGTGTATTTACTCCCTGAATCGGTGAGAGGGCGCTGCGCGAGTACTTTTACGGTGCAGTGTGTACTCCTTTGTCGCGCAATTTTGCGAACAACAGCGGAAAGGGTATGCCGAGCCTCGTTATAGCGAACCACGCCGTATTTGGACGATCGGAACTGTACTACTTTAAAAAATTAAAGGGATACTCTTCATTTTAAAGTTGATGCAATTCGGCCAAAAATGATTCGATCGAATCGGGCAGGTGATCGTTTTGAAGAGATAGGTTCGAGTTTCGAAATTATCGCTCGATCTATTTAATTATTCATAATCAAGACACAGCTATTTTAAACTGAACATCGTCTTGATTTTTCTGAGTGGATTTGATATCGTTATCGTTATTTTTATACTTCAATAAAGAGTTGGAAAATACGCGAGAAGAAAAGTTTTCTACATCGAGAACATCGCTGAATTAAAGCTTGATTAAATTATACATAAATCTTTAAAATTATTCCAGAACAAACAAAATTGTCTCGCATTTGGTTAATCGTGACGCATTAGTCAATGAACGAATTAGATTAACGACCGCGTAGGATGAGAGAGTGGCCTCTTAAAGATCCTTAAAGGGACATTTGGGGTGCCAAAGAGAGCCGGGCGATTATTCGATCGGTTTGCGGAAAATGGTTGTAACGAGACACAAGGAGGTAGGAAAAAAATGATTATGGGTGTGCATTCGCCAGCCATTAATCTTCTAATGAGAAACTCCGTGACGCGTATGTGTAAACTGTATGCATAAAGCGCGCACGGTAATGAAATAAATCGTCCACTTTCACTTCCATCGGTGCGAGCGCGAGCGAGAGAAATGAAGCGTAGAGCGTGCCTATCGAGGACCGGGTTGCTCGCTCGATGCGCGATTGTTTACTCGTAACGCGAAGATGATTCGATCGAACGATACGCGCTTCCGGTTGCGAATCGGCGAAAGCCCCGTCGGATCTCAATCTCTGCCGTACGAGAGGAAGGAAAACCCGTAATTCGCGCGATAAGACGTGAGTCACGAAATGCAAAAGCGAGTTTCGTAATTCGATCGAGTTTCGTTCGGCTCCTGACGTCAGAGGAGCATTTTTTTCGAATACATTAACTTCCGGTAACGATCGTGCATAGCTCGGCCACACCGAATGAGCTTCGACCGAATATTTATTACAACGTCAGCCGCATCGCGTTTGAGTCACATGCGCTCTCCGATAGTCGATCGACTTGAAAATAAGCGCGAGAGCGAGTCACGTCGTTTACCTCGCACCCGATCGGACGTCGAAAGACGTGCTCGAGTGAAAAACAGAGCGTATCGGAACGAAAAGTCCAGAAATTTTCAATTCTCTTTTTCCATATGGAAAAAGCGCGGTCGACTCGAGCTCGCTGCGAAAAGTGGAAAAATTGCCAAATTTAGGTTAATGAAAATTATGCGCGCGCGCCGAGCAATTTTCATCGCAATGGCGGAGTCACCTTTGTCGTTTATCAAGATGTCGTCAACTCGCTTGTATGTATAGTTTCGCAACTGCGGAGAGCCCACGAGGAGATCGTAATGCGCATAATGTAACGAGTAGGAAGAGAGGAGGATAATTTTTCCGAGTTTTTCCGACTCCCTCGGCCGCAGCCGCCGTTCTTCCCCGGGACTCGCGTTACACACACCACCGCACCGCAGGGACCGCAAGGGGAAACCGGAAATTGAGAGCCTCGTGAACTCGCGTTATTAGCACCTACGACTCAATCAGTAGGATTAAATGCACCGGAGGAAGAAACTTTATTAATTGAGTATTCATCACAATGCTATTAGAAGAAAATTCATTCGAAAATGAATTATTGTTCAGAATGGTTTGGTTTGAAAAGAGCGGAATACTTTTTTCCAGGATGACCTTCGTTAATTCGATAGTCTTTCACAGACACATAGCAAAGGAAAAGTGGAAAATTCGTCCGACAAAGTATAATAAATTGACATTGCAAGCGAAAAAATAATTCGCTTTGGATTACGAACTCGGCAATTACAAGCGGGGGCTCGTGATGAAAATCCATTCGGAGATTTCGAAAGTCGTGCGACACTTCCTCGTTTTTGCGCACGAAACGAAAAAAAAACGAATACTAAAGATAAAGAAAGAAAATGAGTGGAAAAAGGCACGTGTACGGTCACGACAAAGGACGTTTGCACCGTAAAACATATATCTACGTGTATAGGTGTGTGTCGCGAGAGAGAGAAGGAGAGAGAGAGAGAAAGAGAGGCAACAAATACGCTTTCCTGGTCACGTAATGCTCAACGGGCTCATAACGGGGTTCCGTTCGGGACGATTGTTAACGCGAAATGCCGAGTCCTTCACTGACTCACGTTTCGCACATCCGCGGGGTATGTAGGTGGCCGATCTAACGGCACGATTTCAGCGGCAAGGAATCGCGAGAGAGGGGAGTGAATTTTACGGAAAGTTCTCGTCACGACTGTCTTAACGAGATCGAGTCAATATTTTCCGTTGGCGGAGCATCGTCTGTACATCTCGCCGCGATATTATCGTGGGCGAGAGCGCGATTATCGGCCGCTATCGACAAGCTCTTCTGTAGTGGCAACGTAGAATGAGAGAAAAAGATATAACCGGCCGGTCTATTGTTATTGCTATTGACTCCGAAAGGAGACGTACACGGGACCCAATCAACTATATCACGAGGAGGTGGGATCCGATCGAGATCGGCTGAGCCGCGGCCCTCGCTCGGACAATGGGGATAGCACGAATCCTATTACGCTGATATACACACGTTCATATACAAGGTGTTTCAGAAAATCGCTATGTATCTTCTTATCGACGGTTCTTTTCCAGTTCAGAGCCTCGGCGCGTTGTTTTTAGTTTTCTTTTTAGTTTTTTAACAATAATACACTCCTCAAAATTAATGATTCCTCAATTATAATAATTGAATCAAATTAAGCAAGTGATAATTTCAAAGATAAAGATTCAAGTTTAAAAATGATGACTTGAACAATCGAATTTGATAATTTTCAACTAATGAATTACAGTAATTTGACTGTCCCTATAATTTTTTTGAAGAGTATATTAGACTGAACAAACTCAGGATGAAATGTGGTTTTCGAATGACTTAAAAACGTTTATAACTCACGAATAAGATAAAAGACTGTCTCGGAATTCTGTGAATTGTCTAGTACTCGAAGGCCAGGCAGTAATTTTGGGACTCTTTGTATACTCAGCGCAAGATATTTTTCAGTATGGGAGTTTGTTGAGATTGTTTTTTTAAATCTGCTCACTTTGAAGTCTTGCTTGTTTGACTACTGAAAAGAGCCCGCCGCGTAAAAAGAAGCGCGCAAAAACGAAAGGGAACTTTAATATCGCAAACTCAGCGATAATCTCATTTGTCAACTTCGTTATAAATTTATTCATAGTTAAATTTGAATATTTTCAATTTTAAACAGCTCAGACAGATTTTACAGTGAATTTGTAGACAAAGTGTACACGCAATCCGTATTATTCTTATTTACGACGATTTCGAAATATCGGGATAGGTTGATGCAAATGACCGAGCGAGACACCCAGTATAGGTCGAGTGCATTCACGAGGGTGAAGCTTCCGAGAGGACGGGTGGGCGGCTCGAGTCGGGCTCCTTTGTCGCGCGAGGACGAGTAAAAAAGAAGAATGAATCGGGATTTACATATACGCGTGTTTATATCCGCGAGGGATAAAAACTCGAGAGGTAGGAAGAGGAGGGCCCCGATAAAACCGAACGAGACCGTAAACTCTCGCGTCGTACCGAAAAACCGCGATTACGGTTCTCTCTACTCGTAAATCACGATAATTCCTAGACGTTATAAAAGCTCGCCAGTGTTAACCTCTTCGGTGGGTATTTCACGCGAAGGGGACAGAACAGAAACACTACTTGTTGGCTTTACGAGACGAGGAGTGTAATTTAATGGACGTTGTGTCGCGAGAAATCGGGACTTTAAATTCAACCATCGCGTCGTTAATAACAAATATTAAGAGATAGTATAAAATGCACAATTTGTAAAAGTGAATTGAAAGTAGGTAATCATTCAAATTATACGACGTTGTTTTTTTCTCTCAAAATAAAACAATTCTTTCTTTAAAGGAACAAATAAAGATACTCGTATAAATTCAACCGTGTAATGCGACTCGAAAATTTACTCATAATTCACGCTTGTAAATCTCCGAGTTATACTGCAAAGGTGTACGATAAACTTAATTAAAGACTTTAATAATAGGAAAAGAAATTATCTCACTTTATGACGTTTTCGGATTTAATTACTCCTCGCGGAGTAGAAATTTCTGACCCCGCAGCTGCTCGAAAAACGAGTGTTTTCTACTCGTAAATCGCGAAATAATCCCGGCTGTACGGACAGCTCATATTCGCGCGATTTGTATCTCGGCTGGCCGAGTAAAACTCCTAAATAGCGGGAAACAGAGCGTGTCCGCGTGTTCGACGACGAATGATCCCGGACGACGGTTAATCGTTTCTATTATTCGGGATTAATTGTCGGCGGCTCGCAGGTGTTCCAGCAGAGCCCCCCGACACGAATACACTGGGACAGCGGAGATGAAGAGGAAGTTCCGAGGAAAAACTTTCTCATTCCGGGCGATGCTCATTTGAATTATTCCTCTCGGCGATTAGCATCGTTAATTCGCGCAAAGTTCGCAGAATCGAGATAGCCGCGTTCTTTAAACGCTCTCGAAAATCTCGTTATACGAAAGACGTTTGCTGTCCACTTAACGGCTGCAGCGCGTGATAAAAAGTTGCTCAATATTAATAAAGTCAAACTCTCAGACGCGAGGTATTGTTTGAAAAAAAAAAGAGAAAAAAAATACCTCCGAGATGGAGGGACGGATCTTTATCGTCGAGCGGGTGACACTCGAAGAGCGTAGACGAAATAAAAAAAATATGTCGGTTCTTCCTAGAAGAGGCTGGTCCATAATTCTCGGCAGGGCTAAAATTCTAGCGACGAAAACCACAAAATATCACCCAGCGCGAGAGATTTTTCGCTAATCCGAATTAGCGAGAAACTGTTATAGGTGATTCCTTAACCCGGAATGAGTCACTCGTGCGCGAATTCGCGACTCCGTTTTTCCGAGAAACCCTGATTGCCCGGTGCGATAAATGTGAAAGAGAAAAAAAAAATGAAACGCTTCGATGAGCAACAAGGAGAGTGAGATGCGAGTACGAATTTCAGGTCTTCCGATTCGGATCGAATCAGCTAAATATTTTCATAAATATAAATCCAAATAAATCAACAATTCTCCGAATTGATTATTCAGTTTTGAGACCATCAATTCGTCTTCCACATGAATAATTATTTTGTCAAATTGTTTGTGGATAATTAATTTTTGAAGATGTTGGATGTAGAATATTCGAAGAACATTTCACCGAGATCTAATTAGGTTTCTCGTGATCAAGAAACAGAATCATCTGGTCCTCATATAGGATGATGTTCTTATGAAATTCCTAGTCGAGTTAATCTACGATACGATTTCTTGCAGAAGAGGAATCGTTTTTACTCGGCTCGCGTTTAACTCGCAAAATCACTTTAACGCCTCATTAAGCGACGAGAGACGCAGTTTGTCGCGCATGATCGAGGCAATTTTATGGAACGGCGAACAACTATTATGTGCTAATCGATACGCGAGCCGGCCTCTCGACCACAGCCGAGATTAGATAAGGTCGTGCGTTCTTACACAAAAGTGCATAAAGTTTATTTTGCTTCGATAAAGTGTCCGATTGTCTCGCCTGGATCAATCGGCTACAAATAAAAGAGTTCGCGAAATTCAACACAATCGTTTGTTTTATTCTGGTACACATTGACTCGAACATTTCGAGCCATTAAAAAAACACGCGCGCATAAATTAACGCTCTCTCAGTCATCCGGTCGTCCGCGGAAACTCGTTTAGCGCGTCGAAGGAAAACAAAAAGAAGGAAATGTCGAATACGAGTACCGTTCGTGCTCTCGAGACGACCACGTGTCTCGTCAATTCGAGATAAGAGAAAAGAAATAAGAGTACGAGAGCATTTTTATTTGCGGCCGAGCATACGCGAAAATTTCCCTCTGGCACCGATTGCTTTTAGGACGAGAGAATCATCTGGGTTTACCATCTCTCTTGTCCTATATGTATTATTCATAAACGCGAGATTACCGATACACAGATTTCACGGTAACGAGGTGTAAAATAGCCGTTGAACTGGGCCACTAGGTGTAGCATTTCCGATCGGCCAAACGCGAACGCGAATTTTCGCAGTGAAAGCTTGAATTTCAGTTGCTGGGGTATACTCTGATCTTTTTTACAATTATACGTTTTTATTTTTAATATTTTGATTTTCTAATTTACAAAATTGTTAGGTTCGTAAATAGACTGGAATGAAAACAGAAGTGCAACGACACGTAGCTTTCATTCAGCGATGATTTGTTTAGATTCCGAACTCGCGATTTGTTTTTGCAGATGTCACTCTACGATTTTGACCGTGATCGAAATAAACGCAGAAATTCTGTGCGAGTAACGTGGCTGTGTGCATCGATCCCAAATTTCACAGAAGAACGTCATCGGACCATGAGATTATTATCTTTATGTTTATTGCACGTGACACACGCTCATTTTTTCCCTGAAGTCGTTCAACTCGAGCAACCGAGTTTATTGGTAGAATATGAAGAACGAATTAAATTTTAATTTTTGAGAAGAAGTTTTGTATTTCCGTCAACTGATAATTTCAAAATTTTAGAACATATTGTATAAAAGTTGCTTTCTTTCCATTTCATAAAGATTACATCGCGTAGTCGTTAAATTACGGTTATCAGATGATTCTTCCGAGATTGAGAGACTTTTGTTTGATAAACTTCTTCGATATGTTTTATTTTTGAAGATAAATGCAATTAATACCGTAGCTGGACCAGCCTGTAGACGGAGAACCTGAGAATACGCAAAAGGCGCGATTTCACGAGAGAGATAGGCTTGCAGTGGGAGCGAGAAAGGAAGCTTTATGTTTCCGCGAATAGCCGTAAAAGAGTAATGACTGAAAATTTCGCCATTACGGTGTCGCGTGTTTCGCGCCGCGACGCCCCGAGTGCAACGACTCGGCGAGAGCCCTCGCTCGCACAAAAGTGGCTCGCCGATACGTTTTCCTCTCTTTTTCGTATACGGTTTGAACAATCGTTAGGATAATTGAGCGTATACCTTCGCTTTCGAAAGTCTCGGATTATCGCCCTTGAGTCAGGTCATGGATCTCCTCGGCTATATCTTTCTCTTCGAACGTGCGCGTTCTGCCGACAAAATACGATATTCCTTCATCGTGCGAGCCGCGAAAATTTCGTTTTCGTTCCCCCTAACAGAATTGCGCTTCCAGAACCAGAAGGTCCAAATTCGCGATTGACCAGCCAAAGATAAATATTTCGCGAGAACAAACTGCGGAGTTGGAAACAAACCCCCAGGGCCAATTTCGACCGACGAGAAGGGCCAAAATCAACGTTACTGTTTCCCAGCCTTCGCAGACCACAACAGAGATTTTCGTTTATAATTGATGGGGCTTTGTTAATGTACACCGAAGAATTATTCTCTCAACCTAATTTCCATTCAGCGTGTGCAAATATTTTGGGTAAATTTTACGAGTTTTCAGGAGGAAAAATAGAAGGCTATTTTAGACCTTTTGTTGATTTATCTAAAGAATTATGAATGTCGGAAGGTTGCTAATCGTTACAAATGTAAAAAAAACAAAGAATTCTACGACAAAGAACAAAAATGGTTTTACTGGTGATTCAAAAGAATTGATTGCGATGTAGAAATGTTGTCAGACATGAATAACGATGTGTGTCATTACAATCATTATTATGTCAACTAAGGGAAAATGTATCTTTGTTGAATTCTATTCCTTTCGGTGCACTTAATGGTGCATAAGGATAAATATTTAATTGATTCAACATTACTCCATTCTTCGCGTTGACCTTCGTACAATAGCTCGTTTTGTTGTTAAGGTTTTACGATTTCGCAAAAAGAAACTCACGGCTTCCGTACTCGAGAATCGTCTCACTTCTACCGCATAGAGACTCGCATATACGATATATAAGCATGCAATTTCTTTCCCTCCCCGGTACTGCACGGCTGCCACTTGGGTCGCGTTATTACGGTAACAACAACCTCCCGTGCCGAACGTAGGGTTCAATATGGCAACCGCAACGACTCGCAATGGAAAAAGAAAACGAACGAGAGAGGAAGCAAAGTGGCGAAGGAAAGCCGAAACGACGTCGTAAGTCGATTTCGCATGCCGTGCTCAATTTGATGACGTAACGAACGTATTCGAAAATATTACACAGAAGCGCAATTTGACTAATTGTGAAAATAGACGAGTCACTAATTAACGCGAAAACGACCGATCTCGCGCAATTATAGCGCAAAAATCTCGACGTTTTTGCCTGATTCATCAAAGAGCTAGAATTTTCCCTCCGCGATAAGCAGTCGGAGTGAAAATTCAGAAAATCGTGAAACGAGAAGGCGATTGAATGTTCAAGTAAGATGAAAGATGAACTTGGTGCGCGAAAAGGCGATTGGACGAGTGCAATTATGTAGCGAACAGGCCAAAGTGGAAATGAGTCACGACTACGAGTCGTTTCGCATGGGAAATTTAGGCTAAATTCCGTGCGAGATTGAACCGCGAGTCGCGCGCTCAAGCATTAAGTAATTCAACAACTGGCGCGATCTATTATGCACAACTTAATTCGAAGCCAAATTTTTGCTCTCGATATATACAATGCCAAATGCATTGAAAGAATTTTCTATTCTTATAATTGTTTTCATTATTCGCGACGAATATGGCATTATTTCGATATTGAATTATACTATACGTTCTAGCCAACACTGTTAACGATTTTCTAAAATCACAGTAAATTTTGAAATAGCAACTTAGTTGTTCAGCTGATGCACAGATAATTCTGTAAATATATGAAAGTATAATAACGTAACAAAATTTTCCTTGAACATTAAATCTGTGAAATCAATGTGTAACTCTAATTACATAATGAATCATAAATGATTAATTTCACTAATTTAATTCTATAAAGAGAAAATTCAATTTCTTTTGGGGAAAAAGCTTGGAATCGATGAAAAATAACGATACAGCGAGATATGTTTTTCTCGGGCCACGTGGTCGATCGAAAGTCATTCCGATAGTAAACCGCGTGACGAAGGTTGGTCAGGTTCGTGTCTAGGATGCGACTTCGATCTTATCGCCCACGCTCTTAGCTATAGCCAGATAACGTCGTCGACGACGCACGGCGTCACGGTTGGCTCGTCACGAGGATGACGCAACGCGACACGAGCAGCGAGACGGGGAAGATGATCGTTCGACATTTATAATACGAATGTCGGTCAACGAACGTTTTCGCGCGCGATGAGTCACGCGCGAACTCTCGCTCAATGAAAATACACACACCGTGGATTCGCCGCTTCACTAGTGACGCGAATTGATGTAAGAACCACGCGTTCAGGTGACAACGAGAGAGTGTGAGTCGCTAGTGCGGGGGCGGTAACAGTGAATGAAGCGTCTGTGTACTCTAGACGCGCCACCAAGTCTATACACCGAGCTATAAAAATTAGCCTCGAGCTAAATCGACCGAGTTGTTTGATAAACGTAAAGGGCGCCGCGAAATGATTTTTACTCTCTTTCAAGGACTGGGAAATTTTTCTTGATTTTCGTTGGTGGAGTAGGAGTACCGATTTGTGATAATTTTAGAAAAATTTTTGGTAATAATTTAAAAATATAAAAGTACGAATTATCGAGGAACGGTATAGTGTCTGAAATCCTACTCTGTTCAATTGGTTAATTAAAATTGGTGGATTGAAATTTGCGACTGATTTTAATTATCGAAAAGATATCGCAGATTACTCAAATTAATTTTCTCGAACGAGTCGCCCGAATAGGGAAATATTGGTAAACGATTCCGCGAGTGAAAATAGAATTTCATGTGCAAACCAGTCGCGTATTAAACGGAGACTCGTTCGATGCATCGCGTCCTTCATTCTCGTTTCGAGACTATACCTACGGCGCCGTTAACGCGAGATTAAGAGAAGTAGTTTTAGCCCGAGGTCGTCGATTGACGCAGCCGGACTAGTTTTTTATTTCAATCGCGAAACAATCGGGGAGTTCGAATTGGCTCGTGGCTTCTGTCGACAGACGCGTCGATCGCGAACGAGAGAAGGACAAACGATCGATGAAAGCTCGACGCACAAAGAGAATCGGCGTACCTCAACGGCGCGCCTACGCGTAAACATTTATATATTTTTCCGCGTCTAAGCGCTCAGATCTCCAACTTTCGATCTTTGTTTCCTCTGAAAAGCGCGAAATCACCGCTGAATCATCTCTCTCTCTTTCCTTCTTAATCCACCATTGTCCTTTGTCGCGCTCGATATCTTTGTTTTTTCCGCGTTAATGGATCTCAACGATGATCTTTGTCGCGCGTGTTGCCAAAGTGATTCACGAATTGCGATTTTTGCGCGTACCGTTACGTTATTCATACTTACACCTTGCGCTCTCGGCACTCGAGGTACCGTAACTTTTCTTTCTTCCTCTTTCTTCTGTATCATTATCCGCGAGTTTCGATTCGTAATCGCGATACGTGCGTCCTTCGATTCGACGGACGTGAATCGTGGGATGCGCGGGACAAAAGAATCTCGGCGATGATCCAAGGTGAAGGGGGAAGAGGCACGATATCGACCTCTAAACGCATTATTGACAAAAAATCCACGAAATCTAATTTGGAAGTGCGACACAGTTCGATCGGTCCCTGAAATTTCAATTTTCAGCCGCGTCATCGGCGGAGGAAACCTCTCGTTTCGGCCTTGACTCCGAGGGTGAGCGAGAGAGAGAGAGAGAGAGAGAGAGAGAGAGAGAGACGCTCGATCGCGACACGAAGATGCGAGGGGATACGGCGAAAGCTCGATGCAAATTCCATTATCGTCAAGGTCGTGTAATCCTCCGTGTACTAGAAAACGCTAATATGTTTAGTCGACTCTTTATCGGTATTGATCGAATTTATGCAATCGGTTTGTCGGATCGACGAATTTCACTTCGTCGGGTTCTCCGAATCGTTATCGCGCGATTTCTCCGCAAACAGATTCTATTCGTCGAAATACGGGGTGACCCGGTGTATTCGTTTCGAGTATCCCGCATAGTGGCTCGTAATTTCGAATTGTGTACATTTTTCATCCTGGTACTCTTCTGAAACTCTCCGTGTATCGATTGAGCTTTGCATTCTCTTCGAGGTTCGTTCTTGAGTTTCACGAGAGGAACGAAAGTATCGTTCAATTAATGTGTGTATATAGAAGACATCGCGTGTTTAATCAATACCGGCGGAAAACATTGTATTCGATGCTTCAGTCTCTGAACACGAGGTCGGTTAAATGGATCGTTAACCGAGTTCCCTAAACGGCCAACCGATACGGCTAATACACTTCCGGTTTTACGCGCACCGCGTAGGCCTCGGTAACGCGACCGATTTTTAGCCATTGCGGTCAGTCCAAATTGAACTCTCTCTCTCTCTCTCTCTCTCTCTCTCTCTCTCTCTTTCTCTCTCTCTCTCTCTCTCTCTTCTCGGTTGAAATATGATACACGTGCCGTTGAAAATTGACATTCGAATAAACTCGTCGAATTACTCGCGATAGTTATATCTGCAATTTCTTACAACGTTAAGAAGTAAATTTCGTACACAGAATAAAATTTGTTGAATGCACTCAATATTTATTCGCATACATTCAAATAAAGATAAAAATTATCGAATAAAATATTTGCTTGAGTTAAAGACGGTAATTTTTATCTACAATTTCAAATTAATATTAAGTAGCTTAAAGTTTTCACTTTAAGCGTACTATTCGAAATGAAAATAATAAAGAGAAATATGCTTCGCGAAATTTTAATCGACTGACGGGAATTTCAAACGTTTCAGGATCGCGAATGGAAACGGCGAGGCCGGTGAAGTTTCGAGGTGCGGAGTGACAATTAACCGAATCTCGGATCGCTCCGAAACAATCCGAATCGAGCTCTCGATTGTATCTGTAACTGGTGCACCAATACGCCGGAGACTCGAGCGAAATTGACCGTGGACTTTTCTGACCCACTTGCTTGCATAATTGATTCGTCTTCGTTCGCTTCCTATGCGAAAAAAAAAATTCGCCCCTACCCCTCCCCGGGCCAATTTACAACGAGCCATCGTTCAAAAACGATGCCACGATCGTAACTCGCGTTTACGGTAGTCGTGAAAGTCGTATCAATTTCGAAAGTCCCACCGCGCGTCGATCCTCCCCTCGCTTCCTACTTATTACACGTGAAGATTTTTCATTCGTCTACTCGATTTGCGGTGAATCGTGAGGTTTCCTCTTGTACCGCATTTTTCCTACATTCTGTACGTACATACGCCCGAGTGTGTGTAGCCGCGTTTAATAGAAATTTCGGAGTTTCGAAATCTCGTTATTGCACGAGCCGCAGGATAATCGAGGATGTTGTCGATAAACCAGATTCGATGTACTACATCCACGTGTTGTCGCTACATGCGCGAATCTTTATCTCGCTTTACGCGTATCGTTCAAACTGTAGCTGATGGGATAATGTAGATCGCTATTTCGACAGCTTTCGTTTGCCTATAATCTATTTTTTATTTCAAATTCAAATATATTGTTTGAAAAGTGGTGGCTGATAACTCAAAAAAGCCAAAGAAGCTTAGAAACCTTTTCATGGAGATTAATCAGCAGATTTTATTTGTTTACTATAAGTTTAACAATAAACAAGTAAACTTGTTGAGAAATGTGTAACAGAATGAAACCATCATGACACGAAAAATGATGCCGATAAACTCCCTACTAAACAATGAACTCAAAATTGCCTTATGAATTAATACTTCAACATATAAGTCCTTTTAAAAACGTAATAACAGTTCAGCCTTAAACAACTTGAAGCATGTAATTGCACACGCAGCGGAATGGTAGAAAGAGAATCGAGGATGTCGCCGATGAAACCAGATTCGGCGTACTACATTCATGCTGGCTATACGAGCAGCAACAATTTTTATTGCGCTTAATGCGAATTGCTATCTTTATCGAATATCTCTTTTGATTTTTTTTGCGTTCGTACGAAAGTAAAAACTCATCTATAGACCAAATCGTTTCAACGAGGAAGTCGGATAATGGCGAGCAAATGGTTAATAAAACAATTCTTTTTTTTTACTCATACTGCTACTAGATAGTAATTAAATGCGATCGCACTAATTGGACGTTCGTTCGAGCTTTGTACTTATAGTGTTAACCAATTACCGATCATTTCCGATTTCCACTTTTGATACCGCATCCAATTAGTAATGTAAGTTACTCTCTTCTCGCTAGTCGTTGTTAATTGCAGTGAAATTTAATACGAACTTTATTCGCATTTAAAGCCGCTTGTTTATTAAAAACCGCGCTGTTATCGACATCGGTCTATAAATTCGTCGATTATCATTCGTATCTACGCACGTAACAAAGAGCCGTTCGAGCGTGCGATCGTCCAAGAGGTTTATTAACCGAATCTCCTTGCGAGTAAGCAGCTCGTGGGCGTAAACGGATGCCCTCTCTCTCTCTCTCTCTCTCTCTCTCTTTTATTCCCACGAGCGTGCTTGCGGTTCAATTCTTTCCGATTCTCAGCGCTAAGCAAAGCAATCCCGAGAAGAAAAATAAATTCCGATTTGGCTTTTAATACTCTGCTGTTTGAAATTTCCAATTAAATTGTGTTCTGGCTGTGACGTTTCTGAACCTAATTTTATTCTGTTATCGAAACAATGAATTTACTTCAAGGAGACAATTGCAGTCGTATAAACAAATAGGAATTTAGTTTGGGTTTGGCCCGATTTGGCTACATGAAAATTTATAAGGATTTTTTCTTTACTTTGCCTTCTTTTAGGTTGGGAGTGAATTTCATTTTTCGATTCGGAATGCTTTATTTCATAAAGCGCAATGCGAAAATCACGCACGAGGCGATTACTACCGTGTAATTTCCGATTCAAGCGTGAACGAACTTCAAGGTAGATTAACTCACCCTGTCCTTCTCGCGGACCAGAGTCGAACGTTCTTTCGTGCGCCTACTCACCTGGAACAAAAAAGAAAAATCAGAGGTCAGTTAGAGTGCCGTAATGGGGGATGTGCGCAATTAAATTGATCGAAAACTCGACGAAGTAACGAGTCTATGATATCATGCGCTGTCATCGGAGTACGTATAAAGTATAATACATACAATTTTCACACATTTTCATTCAAAGGTCACGATTAAATTTTCAGCAGCGTAGTACTGAATCAGTGAACGCAATGTCTAAATTTTGTATTTAAAGTTTTCTATGGTGACAGTAGTATGGAATTGTATTGCGAAATACAATATTGTTCTTTCAATGAAATTAAGGACAATGCAATCGATAAAAATACTACCGAAATGTTGAAAGTAAATTATTCCCAATCCGACAATCGCGAATGAAGCCAATTGTAATCGTATAATAGTATTAATATTGGATACGTGAAAAGTTTGTATTCACACGAACGACAGGTTTTTGTGCCATAATTCTATTGTTTCATTATTGACGGAGGCGATTCGAACAATTTTATCAACTTATTCAGTCAATAAAATAATTAATGTAAATTCTTTCGAATTTTTCATTTTTGTTGTAAAAAGTGGATTTTATTCATACATAGAGATAAATGATTAACGTCGATTCGAGATTGTAATTTGAACGACGGATGAAAATCAACGAGCGTTACACGTCGGCCGGATTGACGTGTTTGCGTTGTGTGTCAAAGGCTCTCTCTCTCTCTCTCTCTCTCTCTCTCTCTCTCTCTCTCTCTTTCTTTCTCGCTGTTTACGAGGAAAATCCAATTCAGAGGTTCACGTCGCTATAACGCAAATACCTCGTCGAGTGCGTTTTGGTGTCTCGTATCAGGACTTGTCTCGAGACGAAATTCGCCGTTATCGGCGGTGCTTTTAACGACCGATATATCGTTCGAGGCTCTCTTCGTTACACCAAGATTGTGCTCTCGTAGGCCAGGAACTAATATTTGCCGTCCACTGGGACGTCCGGGTAATTAATCATCGCGACCCTTCGGCGAAAAAAGTCTCGAGCCTTAATGAAATTTCTCAAACGATGCAAAAACGTCGGAACGTGTGTCTAGAGATTAGAGGGGTGGAATTGATTTTACCTGACACGTAATTGTTAACGTTAGGGTCGTTTACAGGAAATTTGCACTACAAGAGTACAAAATAAATCATTTGAAACGACTAAATTTCTTTCTTGGAGCAAATATTCGTTAAATCCTCAAAATGTAGGGCTGTAGGGGTCCGAAGATTAAAATATCGAGTCACAGTAAAGGTAATTAGCTTCAAAGGTCTCAAAGATTAATCCTGAAATTCCTCCGACGGAGCAAAAAATCGGAACGAGAAAGAAGATGTCAACAGTACTAAGAGGAGAAATTGAGTTTAAGCGCAACGAGACGATGACAAATTGCCTGCGAACGATAAACGCGAGTATTCGCTCATTGGCTCTTGTACGAGCTCGACGTGTCCCTTTTGTGACTCTGTTACGCGAAAGGGAGGATTGATTGGGGCGCACGCGGAGTCAATCGAGTTAGAATGACGAGCACGAGCGATAACGACAGAAAACACAACGATAAATCGTGAATAACGTTGCTCAGTCGTAATGAGAATTTTCGATCAAATTCTCGGACCGTGACAAGATTCGCGCGAAATCATCGAGTTTCTTGCTCAGAACAGCGATTGAGTAATCGAGGTGCGTAACTCGTACGTGCGATTATTTTTCCGAATCGCATCCGCGTGTGACATCGAAACGTTCAACGAATTTCCGCTTTAACTCTCCCTCTCCCTTTTCGTCAACGCGGAGCATGCGCCAAGCCGAGAATCGATTTCCCGCTATTGTGCCGTGCTGCAAACCATAAGTCAATAATTCCATTCGCGGTTGTAATTAAAAAAAGAAGAATCGATGAAATACGATGTAACGAAAAAGCAAAGATAACGATCGAGAGTCCGCCGCGAAGGGAACGCGCGCGAACCGCGATTCACGTTAGATCGATAAATAAATATTCATCGAGGCATCGATTGAAAAAGAAAGACGAGAGACTCGTTATTCATTTAACTCGTGCATATTTTGCGAATTCGACTGGGGCACCCGTGGGAATTTCGCGATTCCGAGAAAGTTACGCGCGCTGCCGCTGATTTATGGAAGAAGAATATCCCGATGGACAACAAATAATGCTCGCGATAAAAACTCGCATCAACGTCACACAACGAGTCTTTTTTGCCGGCTTATCGACGAGAGGGGTCGAGGATTTCCATCCGCGAGGAGATACAACTTTTTCTCGATTTTTCTTGCCGCACCGACGATCGAGTTAATGGCCTTTATTATAATAAATACTCTCGTAATCGGATCTCCTGACCCCTGCCATTCCTCATACCGAGGAATCAACATTTCCCTCTCGCGAGTTTACTTTTATATTTGCAAATATCAAACGGAGGATTAATTGCTCTGAGCGTTGTAAATTCATTGGATTTTCCGGAGCTTGTGCGTACAGACGGTATCGATAATTGAATTTCCCTCGCGAGACTTCCACGGGAGAGTAAGAAAGAGAGGAGAGAGAGCTTTGTGCCGAGCCACTTCGATACAAAAAGCAACAACGTCACGACGATGTTTTTTTTCTCTCCTCTCTTCGTTCGGAGTAAAGTGCATAACGGTAGTGCATTCTTTCGACAAGTGGCTAATTTCGCCGGTGCAACACGCCCGCTTATTTATCTAGCTCGGGTAACCGTATAACGATGCCCGGTATAAAAGCTACTCTCTCTCTCTCTCTCTCTCCCTCTTTTTTGCTCTGGTGTCGATGCCGATACGCTCAACCGAACGATAAATTTAACTGGAATGAACTTTCGCACTACGATGTTGATTAACCTCACAACTTTTTTTTTCTCTCTTACGATTTTCATTCGACCGTAGAATCGGAATGCTTTCAACTTCATCTTCGAAATTTTCATAAATATCGAAACGATCGGAATGTAATCGGAATAAATGAATATCGATAATGAGTGTGTGCGTATTTTGAGAGCTCACCGTTGTAAACTTGACGGTGAGGAATTCGCAGTACTTCACCAAGAACTTCATACTGTTGGTGTAGTCGATTCCACTTCAGTTCCATTTATTCCACGCGATATCGTCGGATAACGAAATTAATTCGATCGGGCGAACGCGCGTATAGGCGACAACCGACGAGAATCGGGATTATTTATCTCGCGAAAATTAGCTGCGGAAACGAAATCGAAACTTGTAAATTCCCAATAATCGAGTAATAACTCGACAAACAATGAGCCGATACGTATCTCCGTTTCTCGCTTCAGTCAATAAATCAGCCGTCCAAGATGATAAACATTCGTTTATGTGGAATCTGGCTGGTGTCGATTATTTTTACGCGGGTGCATCGAACGAGCCGCGTTATTATTTCGAAAGCTGTATTATCGCGGTGCCTCGGCTAACCGTTAATTACGTCCGATGAGAGCGAATGAATGGGGTGAGCGATCGAAGCGGAAAAACTTCGTACACGTACACACGAAGGAAAGATTTTTTTGCACTCTCGCGTGATCGCGAGCAGCTCGCGATTAACCGCTTATCGACACTTGACACGCGAGACGACTGACTCTTAATTTCAACTGCATAATACTAGTCAAGTTCACTCGCGATTTTTCATTCAATTAAATGCTACTTTCGAGACACTTTTCAGCCTGATTTGCCTCAGTTTTCTCGATACTATTAAAAACGTAAAATTTAACAATCCTCGTTAAAGTTTCGGTTCAATTTTCCTCGATCGATTAAACGCCACTCGAAAGACACTTGTCAGTTCGAATTTTTTCGCTAACACAGCAGAATTTTCCGACTCACAAATTTTATAACTTGTAAGATTTAACAATTTCCGCAGATGAGTCCCAGTTGGGTAGGATAATTTTATAACGGTGGTATCTGTTCCGAACGGTTAACCGAACTAAAGTTGTACTGTGCAAATTGCACGGTTTTCTAGCGGCCTTGCCTCTGGATCTCTCGCGAGTGCACGTCTCCGTACGAGTGCGTGAAATCCGCACTATTACGCAATGGTGCACTCTTACTCGGACCAGGTCGCGCGTGTTTATTTGCGGTAGCCCCCAAGTGCCTAGCGCACTTGTCGCGCCGCAGTCGACGACGCCAACAATTGGGACGGTCTAGCTTCCAACGCAAAGAGTTCGTTAAATCACCGAATTCGATTCAAATAATTGTGCGCGAAGAGAAATTGGAAAATTAATCAGCGTCCCATAATATTCGTATGAATTTGATCGAAACATATTGCGGTTGAATTTGTCTTGAATTCATGCAGCTATTTTGCATACGCGCGGAAATATCAAATCAAATATTTTAATTTTCAGAACACACCGCAAGAATTATTATATCGAGGAGAAAAATAAATATAAATATGAGCTTTCGCATTATCGGTTTACTCTGCAATATGTATTAATTGCGCAAAACTTTTTTATTCGGTAAAGTATAACATTACATATTAATCTAGTGTAATACCGAATCTGCATTTAATCTCACATTTTAAAATTTTCAGACTTTTATCACATTTGAGATACTTATAATATAATCCCGTAATATATTAATCAACGTAAGGTATTAATTTTTTTGTCGATCGACTTAAATTATCTCTAAGTCATTTCGTCAGAGATTCATGGAGGAGTTGTAAAAGATTGGAGCTCGGTTATGAACGACGCACAACCGACTGCGAACGACATTCGTCAACTTAACGATCTCCCCGTCAATCCCAATGCAATTAACACACGCTCGCGTCTTATGCACTCCGGCGTTCAATTAACAAATTTCTATGCCGCTCGAGAGCTCGATTTCTCTATTACGAGCGTATTAACGGTAACGCTTCGATATATCTCGACGCGAAAAAAAAATCAGCGTTTCCTTCCCCAAGCGAAAGTTACACACACGACTAGGAACGATAATTGAGCCGGATATATCGATCCGAGCTATTATTTCTTTTTTCGTCTACGGTATCATTCTTCAGTGTTAACGAGAGTAACTCGCGCACCGAGATCGATAACACTTTCGCTCGCGATGCGATCTATCATTTTTCTTCTCGCTATCGTCTTCGTTTATTTTTTCCCGAACTAGTTTCAGGCAATTTTCTAGGAGAGGATTACCGTTTCCAGAAAGTATTCGTATCGATTTTTAACGATTATTCTGGGATTATTTTCGGCAATGAAATCATATACTCTTTTTCAACTTTTCTCAATAGTACGATCATTAACGTCTAAGTTTATTCACAACGAAATCATTTTCAAGAAATATACGAATGATTTTCTTAAAATTTTCGCTCTCGTACAACGGTTCCGAAAAAAAATTGAGTAGATTACTTTTTTTTGCTAAATCTTTGGATTTGTAAAAGCAAGTGGCAGTAGTTTTAACGAAAAGCTCGCGAGCTTTCTTAATTAATCCAGGGAATGAACCCGAGTAGGAATGCGCTCGTAGGAATAGAGAACAAAGTTCGAGTCGAGTGGCGGTGCGCGATAAAAAAAAGTCGAGAGGGGTTGGGTTGCGTAACGAGGAAGAAACGGGAAATACGAATCGGATGGGCCTTGCGAGCCGACACGATGTTATGTAGGTCTTGCAGCGACGTGCCAGAAACGAAAATACAATCGAAAAAGAAGCTTTCGGACGAGCGAGTTACCGAGTGCATCTCGCTCGCCGGGTCACGGGAAGTCGAGGAGAGTTGGTACACCGGCACGCCGTGGAGGGGAGGAGTTATATTGTCGCACGGCGAGAGCGATAACGTCGAACCGAAAATACGTGATGCAAATTCGCATCGCAACGAGTTTTCAAAATCCTGGAAATTTATCGCACGTGGCGCGGGAAATGCATCTCGAGCTGCATTTAAAAACAACTTTAGCATAATACCTCGACTATTTTCAACTCGATTCGCATTATTTCACTTGTTTGTTTAATTTCTATCGAGAACAGCGAAAGAGAGATGGATAAATCTGGAATTTTCCTTGTCCGTTACGAATAAGGGAAAAGTTTTGAGGAAATAATTCGCAAATAATGCGCTTATATGTAAGCAGTTTATATAACGATAAAACTTTCAATTGCAACACTCAAAGAATACGTTTGTGGAATCAATCTTTCGAGAATGATACTCTGTTCATGAATATAATAATAATTATCTCATTTGAATTCTGTTCCATTTTTGCAAAAAAATTAAACTCGGAATTGGGTAATTTCAGATCTAAAGTTTCTAAAATTCTTTAAAGTTTTTAACATTATGAGAAATAAAAAAATGAAAAGTTGGAACACTTTTTGACTCGAGTTATCTTATATCACGAAATCATCAAATATCGCTGTTTCAATCATATAAAAGCACCAACACAGATCTCCGAAAGTCACTCTTTTTTAAAATGTGACTTTTCAAGAAACTATTCAATTTTCGGTTTTCTCAAATTCTCATTAAAAAAGCGTCGATGAGAATGTTTGTTCATAGCCGAGAAGAGCAACGCGTTCAGCGACGGACGGTCTCGCGCCCGGTCGATAAAACTGCAATAAAGTGCATGCGCGGAACCGGCCCCACTTGGATATAGCGCGCTTAGCGGATGGATGTGCGCTCGCGCGAACGGGCGTTTCCGCATTTGACATTTTTTGCAAGAAAGAATTCAAAAATTGTTTAAAAACAATAAAATTTTGTTAGCGGTGTAAGAGATTAGATGAATAAGATATTTACGATAGTATTTTGTTAACACACATTTTTTAATCTGGAGAATTAAATAAGATATAATTTTAAAGAGACTAAATCGGTATTTCTATTTCAATAGCAGTCCGAATGAACGTCTCGCGACTCGATCACGAGACTTCGGTAATGGTTTTAAAATAAAGAAGCCATACTTTGACGTATGCGTTGTTGGAGATACACGTGGCACGTGCGTTTCACGATTTCTCGATATGTTCGGCGTTATCGGTCGGTCATTGTAAATATACGCAGATTCAACGAGACCTTACTTACATTCTGAAATTGGATCAGAGGAATACACGGAGTCTCAGCGAAGATACCTTAATATGATTACTTCTAACTATACTATTGCAATATAGGAAAAAGTTAAACTAAAAAATCAGAGAAACTTGATTATTTCACGTTAAAAAAAAGTTCTCGAATAATATTCAATTTTCACTAACTGAGAAGTCAATTTCACTACTTATCTATTTATCCATACATCAAATAATGCCCTATTGAGAACAATTCGATTTTCGAGATTATCGAACGAAAGACTATTCGCGATAAAAATGTACGAAATCGATTAATATCGAATCACGGATAAGCATTGTCAACTCGATTTACCAATTTTTCAGTGGAACGCAACCTCATTTCCAAATGGAAAAATGTGGAAAGGCTCTTACGAGATACTTTTCCACGTAGACAAACAAGCGCGTAGCCGGTATAAGAAAAAATTTCATAGTCGGAACACGAGAAAATACATGACTCAGTTCCACTTTCGTAATCACTGGCCCAAATGTACACGGAACCAGCGCCCCCTGCGCACTTGCATCGTGTATCACGATAATGCCCCTCGACAATTGAAAGGTCTCGCGTTTCGCCTATCCACCGTTGTGTGTATACAAACCGGCGTACATTTACAGGCGGAGGTGTTGCAAAGCGTCTTGAATCGCGTATTCATGGTGCGTTAAGAAAAAGATAAGATTAAATAAAAAACTAGACGGAGAATTATCGTGACGCGATCGCGAGATAATAAATGTTCGATTTCGTGCGAGAATAATCGGAGCCGTCGAAGTTGCCGTTTCACCATCACGGATCGATATGAAAATGCGATTTTCAGTGTTCCTGTCATTCGCGGCCGTGCAAGAGACTGATTTCAGCGAAGGAAATTTGTTAAATTTTTTGAACGTTCGTCGAGTAACGAATAAATGAATTTTTTCGTTGTAATTCTCGCGTATCAATTAATTTGATAACATTTCTGGAACATAATTTTATCTTTTTCCACTGAATACGAGAAGTTGAATAACACATTTATTTGAATGAATTCTGCAAATAATTCGAAATATTTTATGTTAGAATAATTACAATTTCATTACCAAATTGATAACTGCATCGGGAAAGAGAGTAACAGATGTATGCAAACAATACGAAATCACGAGACAATTAAGCCTTTTCCTACGCCTCCAATTTTTCACCTGGCAGTTTCTTTCAGGCTCCTCCTCCGTGACGCACGTTAATGAGATTTCGCGGCTACTCAATTACACGCTTAGCAATTTCGCAAAGAGAGTGCATTGAAAAAAGTCAACTCGTAGGCGTCCCGTAGGCTATACGAGAGGATTTATAAAAAGCCAGGGAAAAGAGAAAAGTGGAGGTTAATAATAAATTTTCATCGATAAATCGGAAATAATACGGGGTGAATTTTCATTCAGGTTTTTTCGCTCGAGCGAGACACGGCACGGAGGTTTTTCTCTTCCCGAAGGACTCGGGAGCAGGTGAACCACCCCGCGAGAGACGTCGTCCTCTGCCTTTTTAGCTACCGCGTCCTTTTCCGCGCTCGTGCACTTCCAATTTCGTTTGCTCTCTTTTTGCGAAACCAGTGTAACTGGTCGGGCCCGGACGCACACGCGAATACGCTCCTCGTGTGTACGCGCGAGGTGAGGTACGCGGGTCCGTGTGCGAGTATTTTTTTTTCGCCGAACGGACTTCCTTACGCGGCGATATTAATTACCTGTGCCCGTTCTGAATATGGAACAATGGAATAGGCACGCTTTTCGAGCGCGCCATACACGCTAGGAGCATTTAGAAAAAAAACGCCCTCCACCAGTCAACTTATAACGAGCTCCGAGTTTGACGAGTCAATTAGAAAAAAAAAGTAACTGAAATTTACCAGAATATCCTGCAGCGAGACCGGCATGAGGGAGCAGGTGCTCATATTCCCCTATATCGAGATACCTCGAGCAGCCCCTATCGAAATCCTCGAAATGTATCCAGTCGAGTCTGTGAACTTCCGGCCCCGACGATCTTACGGCCTATTTCCTTCTCTCTCTCTCTCTCTCTCTATCTATCTCTCGATCGCAAAACCGCACTGCGTCACTCTCGCACTCTTCGAGGGGGTACGAACTAACGTAGGCACGCGGTTCTCTCGATGATCGATGCCAGAGGGAGGAATTGGAAATGGAAATGAAGCTGAGCACGCGCTCGAGCAGCCACCTTGCAAATCGTGGCGGTCTCTCACTCGCACGGAGTCGCGCGAACACGACCGACCGGAAGGCTCGATGGACACTGACTCGTCCCGATTCCGCGGAAGTCTCGAGCCGGTGAGCTCGGGCCTCGAGCGGGCGCGCGCGCGCGCGCACTCATACACGCGCGCACACACGCTAGGTATATTAAATTAAACCTACAGTGTATAGCCGGAGACTCGCGCGCGTCAGGCTACTTTACCCCCGTCCCGTTACCATAATCCAATATACGAGCGGCCACAGTGCGAAAACTCTGACGACGAAGAAAGGAGTTATAAATATAGAGCGCGTAGGCACGAAATAAACGTTGACGCAAGGAATAGCCGACGGCTCGTTAACGCCGATCGACTTTTCGCGTCTAATGATATCGAAATTTCAATCGCTCGGTGTACACTGATTGTTCGTGAAAATAAGAACGTGAGGTAGAGGCTCATTGAGCGCTGGAACTTTTGAGAACAGTTTTCGATTCAAACGTGAAATTTAATCGAAATAAGTTCTTTTACAAACATTCGTATTTTTCTTTAATATTTAAGGTATAAAAGTAATATCTATAACATACACATACACATGTATATGTGAGTGTGTTTTTATCCATTCATTTTGTAATATTAATTCAGTAAAATTTAAACTAATTTCAGACAGTCAACTGTTTATTATCGAGAAAATATCGGACTCCGCATTCCTTGAATATCGTCACGTAAATTTTTTTATCTCCTCTTCCTTTTCCGAGCTAACGAATGATTTCTTGCGAAGAACGAGAGTCGAGATAGAACAGCGAGTATAGACATACCAGCCGAGATGGTATTTCAGGAAAAAGGTGGTACGACCTTGATGGAGGAAAAATTTGATACCAATTCGAGTCCTCTTTTTTTACTTATCGAGACACGGAAGCACTTCCCGTTCGAGCGCTTTTGATCGTACGACCTCTCTTCGCCGAGATGAAGAGAAGACGAAAACGGGCGTGAAATAAGAATAACGAAATCGAGAAGAGAGAAACAGCCGCGTCACACCTGTCCGTGCATCGCGCTTCTCGTTCTTCTTTCTCGGTTAGTTTCTTGCGCGAGAAATATAGCGATACGGAATTAATCTTCTTTGTGAAGTAAAGAAAAACTGAATAGGTATATACTAGAGATGGGGATGCTGCAATATCGCGAAGAATTTTCCATTCTAGGTCTCTGCCGCAGCGGTAAGTTCGATTTGTCGCAAAGAGGTATCTATATAGCGAACTGCGGTACATTTCGTAATTAATGCGTTACGTCGCTTCGACGAGCGACGTTACGGTACATCCTATCGCGTGCACGCAGAGCGTACGATAAACAGTTGTACACGTCCACGTGCGTTTTCTCCACACCGGCGTTATAAAATCGCCAGTCTTTCCTCGCTGAACTCGCCCACGCTTGTCTTAGTTATAAATAGTTTTTGATGTCCGCTATTCCGAGTTAAATTTACAAAGAATTCAATAAATGAATATGTTTATAAATAATTTTCTTGTATAACTTGTTACGTATTTATTGTATTACGCGTGTAATGTAGTCTTACCACATCGCTACGAAACTTCGATATAACAAAACCAGACTCCAACGAAGAAACTCTCGCAATTCGAAGCTTCTATAACAAATTATCGATGGAACTTTTAATACGACGCTATCGTTCGATTTTTCAGACTCATTGGCGGCTTCTAATCGAGATCCCATTCTCCAGTCGAGCTCCGAGAGAAGCGCTATTGTTCGCTTCCGATTCTCTCATCGGGCTCGACACTTTAACCCTCGTCGTACTTAATAAGGGAAAGTTCGTGGCGCACACCGATGCAGCATTCGAGGCAAACTGGACCACCTTCGAGCAATTTTTATCGGTCCTTTTCTCTCCCCCTTCTCTCTCTCTCTCTCTCTCTCTCTATCTTTCATTCTCGCTCCAAGGACCCACCTCGCGCTTGAAATACGACGACGCGTTGCAAAAGGCGTGGGATAAATATTGACGATAAACATTGCATTCCCGGAAGACGAGGAGAGGCACCTATCGCCTTCCCTTTTTTCGGTGCCGGTCAATATTTTTTTTTATACCCATTCTTTCATCTCTCGTCTTCCTGCTGGCTCCGCGATATTCACCGCTGACCTCGACGCGCGTCGAGGTTTTGCTCGAAGCGAGAGACCGACCTCGGCTACCTCGCGTATGGCCAATCCCGAGACGAACAACTTTGGAGTCTCGAATCTCGTCAATACACCTCGCCGACATAAATCGCCGGAGATAATTAAAAACCCTAAATGACAACCTATACGCCGGTACAGTGAAAAATAAAGTACGTACTCTCGAGTGACGATTACACGAATATGGTTTGGCAAATAGTATTTTTTTCTTCGTCGAATTGTCGTTATTATAAAAATCTCGGCTTAATCGTCGATTTAAATAACAGTACTTCTTTTCTGAGAGCGAGTATCGAACAAATAAATTACGCGGATGAATTACCGCTGAAACGTATATGAGAACTGTCCTCTTTTTTCTGTAATTTTTTTCTGCTCTTAAAGGTCAGCTGCAGGAAGTATACCGAATAAGGAAACCGGAATATTTCCGCGTGTGTAGATCCACCTATTGGCGTTTAACGTTTTTAAAGAAGATAAAGAGAGGAGAGAACCTTGCGAAAACAATGCAAATGAGACGGGAGTTCAAATAGACGAGAGAGCGACCTTTTGCGCGCGCGCACTGCGCTCAAGTACGCCCGCGCGTAAGCGCATGAAGAATGCGCAATTAATATGCCAGTCGAGAATTCGCAGCGCGCTCTCTCTCTCTCTCTCTCCCTCTCCCCCTCTCTTTTTCTCTTTCTCTTTCGCGCACAACACGTGAATAATCGTCGAGGAGCATTTCAGTTTAATAAATTGACTTTTCCGGGCTCTTCAATTACGCACGATACGTCACGCCCACGTATGGATAATTAAAAGTTGCTCTTTTTTATACTTAAATGAGGTTTAACGAAGAAACGAAATGACTGACGTAGACAAATTCAAAACGATGCCGATTTTGCCATACTCACTTTCTACCATCAGTGTGTAGTACCACAGAGAAATAGTAAAGAAGGAATATCATTGAAATTTGTTCACATTATATCAAATTGTTTAGATAATAATTTTATTCTAATAATACGAGTCGTGTTTTTCTGTTACATCTACTAGAGAAATTCGTGAAATCTCGGCAGATTCGATTACAGATTGAAGGACTTATCGAGCTCAGACCGTAATCAGATATTTTTCAAAACGAGAAAAAAATGAAACATGGAACAGTCGAGAGAATCCCGGACGAGAGTAATAAATATTTAAACGCAGCTCTCTCCAGCGAGCGTATATTTTATTCCGGTTATTGTTCCATGTCGCACGCGCGTTTCTATTATCAGAATGCACGCGCCACACGAGGATGAGGGGAGAGACCGAGAGGGAAGAGCACTTATACCGCTCGTACCCAGTGCACATGACAATGGATAGGATAATGCGCCACTCGTGAATTATATTTCGCGCACGCGCTTTTGCCCCGAACGTGTACGTTTTTCGTAAAAAAAAAAAAAGATGGAAAAAAATGGAGAGACGCAATATTTGTAATACGAGGTGTACGCGATTAGACGAGAAAAAGCCCGAGCGTATGACGCGATCGCTAAATAAAAATAACATCGATTCAAATTGAATTATCCCTACCCTATAGGTAGGCTCTATAAACAGCCGTAGGGATTAAAATGATAGAATTATACAAAAGGGAAGGAAAAAAGATCGCACGACGCACGTTCGCGAAAACGTGACTCGTCACGGCGGGATGAAAACGCAGGGATTTCGTTAGTTGCAGTATAGAAAAATAGAGAAGAAAAAAATCTCGTTTGGGTAATCTGCTTTTCTAAGGTTCGATTTCAATGCGAATCCACTTTTATCTCGTCGAATTATTAATCACGCGCTCTCGCACATGCCGCATGTTATTCCGCGTTAATACGCAATATTGTAAGGACAGCCGAAAATATTATCAAGTTCCGTGTTTTACAGACTGATTTAATACTGAGTAAAGTATCGTAATTGAAAATATAGTCGAAGACAATTTACTCTCGGTAATATCTTACTTAAATTTATCTAGATTTTCTTTCATTTTTCTCTCACCCTCCACGAAAGTAAGCACTCTATTGGATTTCCCGAGGCCGAAGAGCGATGACGTCGCGACGTCGATGAAACGTCACGGGCAATGTAGACGAGTCGCGATTAATTCTCATTATAGCGATGGCGTGTCGGAATGAACCGATAGCGGGGACGAACGTAAACCGACCACGAAGCAGAATTGATCGTGTCTCTTCAAGTCTATTAATAGAGAATCTCCTTATCGTGACTCTGAATGCACATCGCAGTTCGAGCTTGCATTTACCGAATTCGACCCAAGGCTTACTCGCTACCTATATTTGGCCTCGTAATCAAATATGTATACAGTAAGGAAAATTGAACTATGACAATCGCAAATTTCACGTATCTGAATTGAATAATCAGAATGTATAGTACCTGCGGGTAATAAGGCCTAGCGGGTAATAAGGCCTAGAAGCCAGAAATAGTATTAAAAATAATATGTAGCCTACGAAAACATTAGTATACGTTCGACGACCATAAACAAATATGTTTGTATTTCGGGAGCGGTCAGGCTGCGTTCTGTGCTTCACAATGTGTATCAGTGTGTTCATGACAACTCGTGTGATTAAAATTATAACCTCACGTAATAGTAAAATGTAAGTAACTTTAATAATTTTCACTAATAATTAAATATATTCGAACATTATTTATCTTCGATCCTTTCTCTACACGCTAGTCATGTTTTTTTTTACATTTAATTCACATCATATATCATTTATAAGTCGAAAAGAAATAATTGTCTCTGCGGGTAATAAGGCCTATCGAAACTTACTATAGGCTTTATTATGCGTCATGTAAAAATAAAAGAAAATAAAAATAAAAAAAAATTAAAATTAGACGAAGGGATAAATGCAACATGGTGCAGAGAAGATTTGAGATCGACAACATGAGGTTGTGTGCAAAATGTGGCAAATGGCATCATGCAGAATGTGTTGGTTTGTCAATAGACGATTAAGTCAAGTTGTTAAGTGCATTTTAATGCCCAAATGGATGTTAAACATGTTATATAATCTTAATAAATAATTATTATTTGTTATTCAATTCAAATTTTCAATCATTTTTGTGTTTATATGAGATTTTAGCTATAGGCCTTATTACCCAACCGTAGTATAATAAGGCCTATGAATAGTGTTTTATAAAATGATTCATTTATAAGTTTGTATGAATAATTTAAAAAAATGGATGTTCTTAACTCATTCTAAGATAACTATACAAATAATTTATATTGATAAATATTAAATATTTATCTTATTTTTCTTTTTATCTTAAAATCCGCTTAGCTAGGCCTTATTACCCGCAGGTACTATAGTTCCTCAAACTTCTCATTCAATTTAATCTTAATTTTTGAGTTTGTTACTAATTTTACCATCATTGACTTCAATAATGTGACATCGACGTAACGTTGCATATTAGAACAATTCTCGAACGTTGATAATTGATCGTTAAGAATCGAATAATATTTAATGCCGCGCGCGTGTCCTTGGATAAACTGGCTTTTAATTCGAGATTCCTCGCGTAAAAGTGATCTCTTCGTGTACCAGCAAAGACGATTTTGGAAGAGGAGAGTGATATTTAACGAAATTGCACCTTTGGGAAGGTTGAGGGGAGGCGATCACGCGAGTCGTACGAGTGTACATATACTCCGTCACGCACATCCTGTCATTTATATCATTTCGCAGATAGAAAATTGAGAACGAAAAAATATAAATATATAAATATAACTCTCGTACGTGCCGGTTGGGGAGACAACGATGAATGGGATCTCGCGCGGTCGTTTGTACGCGGTCATTGTTCGATAACCGGTTAAAACGGTAATTGCATTTCATTTTTCTCGGTCCCTCGTTAGATTTTTCTTGTCTCGCAATGAAAGCAACATTCGCGAATGCGAGATTGCGCTAAGCGCGCTTTCACTCAATGATAAATAACAAAATTCGAGCATGATTAAAATTTATTAATCTACCGTGGCTAATTTATGACGATAGATTTGTAATTTAATATCCGCATTTTAATCCTGGACGTAATTCCGAGCTCTCGCTTTATTTTTTCAATATCAAAAGTTCCGCCAGCCCGTGCGCCTTAACCCCTTCGCGATTAATTTAAGCCGGAATGATAGGAGTGAGAGAGACAGCGTCGCAAAACAGTTCATATAACCTGTATCATCGTTTGCATAATCCCAGTGTTTATTCACCCCTTGCCTCGTAGTTCTTTTATTAATTTAATAACACCGACGTGCGAAAATGAGGAAGCCCGCATTGTTTGGCCTCTTAATCTCCGATTCTTACGCGTATACATAATAGGGTGCACTGGAATTAGTAGCTCCATTGAGTGGTCAATTTTCAAAATTTTAAACTGATGTTATTTGGAATATTAAATGAAAACTTTTTATTGTAATTAAAATTAATTATGAATTGATATTATACGTGGTATCTGGCTGTTTCAAAATAACTCTAAATAAACTTATAAATTGGAATTCAAATTGATTATATTTTTACTCAAATTCATTTTATTGTTCTACAACACTGTGTAGACAGTTGAAATCTGTACACAATGTTACCACCATTCTCACCGTCTTACCGCTACTTTTATGATATTCAACCCGGATGTATCCGCGACGACAAATAATAGATCACGCGTCTCGACTCGTGCGAACCACGAAGCGAATTCGTTTCGAATCGATGGGGGTGGTGGGAACAGAAGAGAAATGAAAAAAATTCTCTCTGGGTGAGATGCGAAAGGGTGGGTTGGAAGGATGATAATGGCCCAGAAGCACACCGTGAGCGGTTTTCACGATAACGAAGGGCGACCCATCGCTCTTTATACTCCGGCTACGCACGTGTGATGTATCTACTCCAAATTATACAGGGTAGACCAGTTGTAACATTAATCGAATGCATAACTCCGAAAAAAATTTTAAATTATGTTTTTAACAATAATGTCACAACTCGAAGTTATCGATTAGCAATTTTAATTGAATTCCACTGAAACTCAATCTATACCAATGAAGCGAATATAATCTCTTTTTATGAAAAATTCATACCTGTTCGACGCGTGAAGCAAATTTTATCTTCTCGAGTTGTTTGGAATAAACGTTCGAAAAATCTGAGCTCTGCGCTTGTTATGTACATAATTTTCTATTTCGATGATAATTTTAAAGATTCGCTCGATTAACATCGCTACTGGTTCACCCTGTATAGACGCACTCACGAGATCATGCGCACACGCTGAGAGAACAAAAGTACGGGATGGAACTTATGGGCCGAGAGGGGGGCAAACGTTGCAGGGTTTGTAACGCTATCGATCGACTATGACGTGAGCTTGTGTTAGTGCGATGTCGTAATAGAGCTACCCCCGGGTTACACATCTCGCTTTAAGGATTTCATCGCTGGATGGTAAGAACATAAAATGACGTCCGCGGATCAAATTTGAGGAATAGAAACGAGGTCCGATTAACGAGAATATTCCATTCGAATGAAAGAGTATTCTAGCTTTTCCCAAAGTCCAATTAGAGCGTGTCTTAATACGAACAATGTAACGCCGAAAAGTAATTAAAAATTATCAATAAACCAAATGAATTTTGTTTGTTAATTTATTCAGTTGAATTTCACGAGAATACGCGTTTGAATAATAATTTTTTAATGGAACAAGCTAGTAATGTATTATAAATATTCATGTAGGTGATTTTTTAATCATCTTGAAAATTAATCAGTCAGCTTTGCTACTTCATCGGCAACGCTAATATATTCAAATAAAAATATTAATTAGATTGCGGAAAGGGTGATATTTTCTTTTATCTCGACTAAATTTATTCATACGAATCGAATATCGAAATATTTTCTATTCCGCTGCGATTGCTACGTCAAATTTCGACATATGGTCAGAGGTATTCTTATTTGGAATCAAATACTGCGTTGGCACAAAATATTAAAATAATTTATGTACCTAAACCCCCTCGTGGTAGAGTCAAAGCTTGAGTAAACAGAACTGTAGACCGAATATGGGCTACCGCGAAGGTAACGAGATTGGGGGAAAGTGCACGTCACCGCTATACGACCAAAACTCTGCGTCATAGTTGTGGATTCTGGAGAAATGTTTACGCGGACTACGTTTATTGCAGATTCGACGTACGACCCGCGGCCAATGACCGTATCGATCTGATTAAACCCAAGAGAAAAGAAAATAAATAAAAATACCCGAGTACGTCCACGCAAAGGGTGAGCCCGCGTCCTCGGGTGTTTAATTTATGCGAGCTAAGATCTTCGAGCGCGATCCCGATGTCGAATATTCGCAATTTATTGGCGTCGAGCCAAGCCCAGGGGCGAGTTTCGCGAAATTCCTCGCGAAAATTTGATCCATATGAAATGAAACGCACGCGTGTATTTATATCCGACAAACTCTCCTAGTTAATTCGTATTCGATCGATGCGAAGTTTGTTAATCAAATTAGATTCTTTCAGCATCGACATTTAAATATCCACTTTTATGAATAATCGAAACTAATTTGAATTTGCTACGCATCGAATCCATTGATCATTCAACGTAGTTTACAGTCGAACAATCTTTAAATATCGAATATCGTTTAATAAAATTCGCGAAAGTCCGTATCCACATTCAACAGTTCTCGCGATTGTAAAAAGTCACTAGACCGCGATCCAACACCCTCGATCGAGGATAAAGTATTCGCTTGAGGGCTCGAATGGGAAACAAGCGCGGGAATTCCAAAGTCCCGATTGAGAATTCTGACGTGAATTCGGAATATATTCGAGAGACATTCGAGACGAATGATCCCGTCTCGCGCACGGCACTGGCCGTCGCGATAAAACCTTCTTTCAGAGTGCGCCGAACTCGCGACTTTATTGTCGAGCTCAAACGGCAGCGGGGACGGAATAATATATACACGTAGGCATAACGCGCCATGAAATATCGTTTGGCTCTCGCCAGCCAGTACGATCGAACCGAATAAAAAAGCCATAAATCGTGGGGCGGTTAAAGCTGTACAGAAATTCTCCCTCTCCTCTCTCTCTCCCTATCTCTCTCTCTTCTTCCTCGCCGATGTAATTACAGAGCGCGAGCACTCGAGAGCTTTGAAAAATCAACGCGGGACGTTTTCTCAGAGGCGTCGTCGAGAATTTTAATTTCGATTTCTTCCGAGTTTCTAAATAAATATTGAAAGAATGGAAAATAATTTTCTACGACTCGAGGCTTCTTTTGTGTGCACGGTATTGTAATTATCAATGCCTGAAATCATTATTTTTCTCGAAATTATTCATTTTATCGCGGAGTTAAAAATATCGCTCATTTTATCCGATTCCAATTCAGCGCGATAACGCGGAAGTCGTAACGCTGGAAGCAATCAGAGATCGATTCATCTATGACTCGTGGGTGAGTAACAAAGGAGCGCGAGTGATAAAAAAAGAAGAGTCGCACGGTGAGCTCAATCATCCAGAGCCGTTTTTCTCCTCGATTAAGTACTTCCGGTGGCGCTTCCGTCAATACGCGATATCCACAATTCACGTGACTGTTACGCGAAGCGAGGAACGATTCATTCTCGATTCATGAGATTCGTGAAATAATTATACGAACGATATCGGACGGGAATTCGAACGATCAAGAATTCACGATACCGCCTCCAAAAAAATGTTTCATCGCCGACAGCAAAAGAGGGCTATTGAATTTTTCAATTACAATCGAGAAGTTTCGCATTGCCGCGACAATTGAAACGAAAAACACGGTTTACTCAATCGAGTTTGGTCAATTTTTTTCTTAGTTTTCAAATTTTTCAATCTGCAATTATGATAAAATTCTACTTCCAGCTAAGTTTCTATACGCGATAACGAAATCTCATTTTCAGCGTGCGAAGTGATAGAGATAGATGGAAATTTAAACGAAAACCCGTCGATTCCTCGCGTTAATTGATTACGTCTGTACAGAGCGAGAAAATCATTAATATCTCTATCGGAGTTTCGTTGAACGACAAGGTAATTGCGCACGTTGCTAGCACAGGCCGCGGTAACGCGATACAATTGTCACTATACGCGTATCGAATTATGCGCTAACGCGCGCACGGAATGCGGCTCTCTGGCAATTGCGTTTCACCGGTATCAGTATTTCGTCGTAGAAATAGAACGCGGCGTCTAAATACCACGCTGAATTTCAGCAAATTGCACGGAATTCTCGCTCGGCTCGCTGGAAGTAACGAAAATTTGAAACGGAGTTACACGGCAAAAGAAAATAACGCGAAATACGCTCGGACGAGCGATTACACAACGGGGTATCGAACTCGTTTTTCATTCGAGCGCTCGAAACCTCTGATTAAAGGGCAGGGCGAGTTGAAAAGAAATCGATTAGCCATCAACAACAGCGGTCACCCCTTTCGATTATAACGAGTTCACCGGAGCAGGAGTTCTCGACTAGAAAGCCGAAAATTGCGGCAGTTCCAGAAATATTGCGTGACCTTGAACTACTGGGCAGTGCGAACTGCGCAGCTGATGTAGTTTCAATATAGCTCGATTGTTTAAAAAATTGTATAGTACCGGAGGTTACAAGTTATTCGTATAATTGAAACTTCACTCTCACCTACCGATCTACTGAACAGTTTACCATATAGTTAACAAAATCCTATTAAAAAATTTTCCGACGAATAATCAGAAGCAACTTTGAGCTCCGTAAACGCGACTTCTTGAAATTAAAACTGAATCAAAATTGTATAACAAAAACCACGCCTAGGGCTGAAATTCATGTTCCGGATATCGCGCTATACAATTTTTGTCAAGTACAATTTGAATATCGTCAATTTCGGGAGACTATGCCACGTTCGACTCACCACATGCGTCCTGTGATGCTGATGATGCAAAGTGGCGTGATGATAGTGGTGGTGGTGCCGCTTTTCGCGGGCGTGATGCTTGCCGTGATGTTTGCTGCCCCGGTGGGGCGGGTAGGTGTGATAGATCATATTGACACCCAGACAGGGCTGCTGGCGTCACCTGACCTCGGCAACGTTGCACTTGCCAGTACCGATCTGTTGCACGACCGGGAGCGTCAGGTTGGTCACGCCGCCGCTCGTCGGTGTCTTCCTCGTCTGCTTCGAGCTCTCGGTGCTGTTGCTGTTGCTGGATTTCCGTTGCTCGCCCTTCGAGGCGTTCCTCAAGGTCACGTCGCTGGGATTTAAATCGACAGTAAAGGCTATTCGGTGTCGAGGCATCAGCTTGACGGACGAGCCAATCGGCGTTACCGTCGTCGCTGGGTCGAGATTCACCAAAGCGGCTTGTAGCTCGAGCGCGTCCATTATCTTGCCGATGTCGCTTTTGCTGTCCTACCGACGCTGGCCAAGACCAGTCGCATTCGGCAATCGAAATCTTTATTCTCTCTCTTGCTCTCTCGGCGTCTTTTTCCTTTGATTTTTAGCTTCTTTTCTTCTCAATACCGGTGGCCCATCGTCGCTACTCGAAAACTCGTTCACTTCCGGTGATCCTCGACTATCGGAGCGAGAGCTTTCTCCTCTGAGCTTTCCTTTTATCTCGCGATTGCGGTTTATCAAGAACTGCGTCGTTCCACTGGAAAATCGAAATTTCGTTCTTCCGGCTTCTCTTAGCACGAGATGGAACGAATTAAATACTGAGTTTTTGTATCTTCTTCCACTTAAGATACTACGTATTGCTTGGAGAATTGCTGGAATCTTCGATGAACACGATAAGGAGTAGGAAGATTAAAAATTTATTGCTTCTCGGGGAATTCCTTCGAACGATATCAAGAAAATAAGTCTAGAATGAGCTGCGCAATAGATGGACGAATCCCAATTCAACCTCTGATCGTAAAGAACTCGGAGCTCTAAACGATACAATTTTGTGAAATTCCCAAACTTAAATACTTCAAATTTAATACTGTTTGATGTTTCTTTTTGAGCTTGTTAAAAAATTATTACAGTTTGGGTATCCTACTATCACGTATACAAGAAAATTGTATCGTTCAATACTTCAGATCAAAGAAGTTGAATAGAAATTCGTCTATTTATCGAGCAGTGTAGGTTACGTAATGTCACAGTATTAACTGGATTTTTCTATGAGGGCTAGACAAGGGAGGATTTCTCGATTCAATGGAAGGCCTCCGGGTACGAGCTAGGCAGGGGTAAAATTTATCGGCCGTCGCCCTTGGACCGAGATTCTCGGAAATAAACGACGGGGGCGTAAAGGCATCGAGGGCCGCCCTCGATACGCGTCTCGAGAAATCGAGGGTTGTGTTATCGAATCCCTAATTGAGATATCATTACCGAAATAAAAGCAGGGGTAAGACCACCCTAACCTCGTTACATGCCTCGGTCCTCGCATTCACATCGAACGAGCGATCGCGTCACGTACGTTTTCCGTTCGTGAAAATATGCGCGGTTCGTTAGGAAGGCTCGCGGTGTCGCGTGATGCCACTCGCATTACTCGTTCGGAGCACACAAAAAGAAACTCATTCTTTTTTTCTCTCCCATTTCGCAGTTTCGAATACGAATCGTGGGGTGGAACGATAATTAGAAATCGCGCGTGATCAATTAGCGTTCGGTGTAAACACGGCTGACGCGACCTGTTTAAAATTAATCGAGGCGTAGATGGAACAGAAACGAATGGCGAACGTGGAGATCGATTTTCCGAGAGCTCCGGTTGCGATTGAAAAGGGATATTCCGTTGGAGAGAGAATGCGAAAATAGATATGAAAAAAAAAGTTGGGGAAAATTGTTCATTTTCTTTATCGTGTTTTGCTCGGCTCTCGTATCGGGATTCCACGGTATTTCCTGTTTTTCGTGTTGCTGGATGGACGAGTCTCACGAATACGCGAGCGTAGATCCACAGACGCTCGCATACACACACACACGCGCGTAGCCACATAGTTTGTGATTCATACTCGCGGGAGCGTCGTCCCGACACCGAGTCGGAACAGAGACGGCTCGATGGGAGCAGGAGTGGAAATATTTGCATACAACATCTAGGAGGCAGACGTATGACTTGTCTCGCGTTTTTTACCCGACCGAATTTTCGTCCGCCTTCTTGTTTTCGGCTGACTCTGTATACTCTATACTCTACAAATTTGAATATATCAATTCTAACGAAAACGTATCGATCGATTCAATCGGATGAAAGAAAAGGCTCTTCTATTATCGGTTTAATTAACTAGCAATTGAATTGTATTTATGAATCGCATTCTCAATCGGCGCAAACAATTTTAATCTGTTCAATAGTACACAAAGGTAGTTAAAAAATAAAATCTCTGCCAATTAGTCAGATAAGTTCATTATTTTCAATAGTATTCTATTGAAAATTATACTATAATTATTTTAAATCTGATAAATATTCAAATTTCCGAACATTATCATAGTTTTGCGTCTTTCTAACGAGTTTTTTCGTGACAAATTTGGCACAGATCAAACAAGTTGCGACTATTCCACGAATTAATGTATGTATATGGTCGGAACGAGCTCGATTAAAAGTGAATTAATACCGTGTTAAACCGAGATTTACGTTGGGACGATATTTTACAACTAGCAATAATAATTCACGCATAACAAGATTCTACTGCATTATGTGTATTTTTCAACACTAGAAAGACGATATTCGCGAGCCGGTCATCGCTTTAAAGGTCGTTCATCCGACTTCTCGAGGCATCGCCGAATTCCTGAACGCGCGATAATCCCCGGATTGCCTTCTTTATCACGATTCTCTGTACTCGAGGATTTCATTCGGGGTTGGGTGCGAAATCGAAGAAGTTCGGCGGGCTTCGGGGGGAGCGGCAGACGCGACGAGGGCGCCGCGAGGGGATGTAGAAATCGCGAAAGGAATTTCAAGGGCACAATCCGTCTCGACTCCGGTCTGGAAAGGACGGTCGATGCACCTTTCGGGGTTCTTTGTCAGCGATTACATGCCCACCTATGTGCTTCACGCGAAGCAGCGTGTTTCTAAATTATTTTCGTTAGGTGGAAGAGAATTAAAAAAGGCAGAGGAATAAATGAGGAATGGTCGAGGGAAAAAAATTTATCGCACCGCGATGAACGCCCACGGTTGGTCTCGTCCGAACGAATGAGTCGCGCCTACGACTTTAATCCTTTATCTCTCCATACTTCTTCCTCGTTATTGTTTCGAAGGAGGACGAGCGAACGAACGTGAAACAATTAACGCACGAATTTACGACTCGTTTGGCGTTTTTGATCGCGTCGCAAGGTCGTCGATGTCCCGGGTTATAATTGCGCTGTATCTTTCGTAAATGAATTCACGTTAATAGCTGGTTCCTTCGCGATGTAGTACAACGAAATAAAATTCTTAAGTATGTCTTCTTATACATCAAATTTGATGCATAATAATATTACCCGAGTCGAGAAAGAAATATTAAATCTAATTCTAACCTCCGTTATTGAATTAGCGATAATTTAGTTATTTAACCCTTTTTTAATTACCCGCTTCCTTTTTTTCAATTATTACTTCAATGTAACGAGTCTGGCCACAGTTGAGTCGAATAATTTACGTGTTAAACCGAAATATAAAATTCTCTTCCGAATCAGCACGAATAAACTCTATTGTACATGCACGTTGATCCCCACGCTCAATAATTCGGTGCTCGCTCGCGAGAATCGTTTATAATAATTTACCGCGACGAACGTTCGCGCTAATTACGGTCGATCGAGGAGGTAGCGGGGCGAGGAGGGGGGCAGGACATCGCGCGAGGCGTAAAAGGGAAAAGCCGATTACTCGAGCGCGAGTGCCTCGTAAATGGACGCGGACGGATAAGACAAGGCGGAGAGAAAAAAAGACTAGATAGAACGAAAGACAAAAAGAAGGAAAAAGAGTATAATATACATTTCGAGCAGTTAGTCAGAGGGTCTTGAACCCGGTCTGTCTCGGTTCCGTCTTTTATTCTCTCTCTCTCTCTCTCTCTCTCTCTCTCTCTCTCTCTCTCTCTCTCTCTCTCTCGCTCGCTCGCTCTTTTTCACTCATTCACTATGAAACGTTTAAAAAAAATGAAGGGAATAACGAGAACGGTAGCCTCAGCCGTTCCACTGGCGTAATGACAACGTTACTCTCCGCTGAGTACTCGGCGTCAGTATGCCGTGAGGATAATTAAAGGGCGTGGAAAAGCCGAGAGAGTCCTGGCGAATCTGTAAGAGCGTAGTTCGATGACGTCGCGGTCGAAGACTGCAGTAGGAAGCGGCGAGGATCCCCGTGGCGAACGGTCACGGACGAGCGAGAGGGCCGGGAGGAGTCGGACTCATCGCCGCTACGACTGATAAAGAGAGAGAGATAACGCGAAACGATAAAACGTAAATCAGGTGCATTACGTCGGTCCGTTATGCGCTTTTACATCCAGTAATAATTTTTTTCTCTTTCTCTCTTTTAGGGCTCGGTATAAATCGCATAATGTAAACCCAAACTACCGGGAAAAGTTGTAATATTCTTTACGATTCGCTCGATTTATTTGTATCTCGCGTGCTATACGCGCCGGAGCCCGAATGACCGATGAAACCCGTTCCCTCGTGGGAGAGTGCAATCTTCGCGGAACTCGCGCGACGTCCTACGACGAGATTCGGGACACGTTCGATCGCATTCAAACGACTTCGTAGAAATCCTTCGTAATTTAGCATTCGACGAACGCGACCTACGATTTAACGAATTTTATTAACGCACGTATAACATCGACTGATAATAAAATGTGTAATGATGTGTAGCAGGACTGACAAATACCATCTCGCTCCTGATAAATGTTTTAATTCAAAAATAAATGTTTTTCTTTTCGGAAAATGTACAAGTTCGAATTGATATTTTCTCTCGAAAAATCCATACCAATCTTCCGCGACTGGGGAAATTCTCATTACAAAAACCATAACACCCGATGTGAAATTACGCCCTACGAGTTTTCAAAGACCGAAAACGTTTCGTGCTCGTATAATTTTAATCGTCGCGACGTGCTCTCGAATATGGGAAGAAGACGTCACCCGTACGGTTTTCGTCCGACGTGAAATAAAATTTACAGTGGCTATCAATTTCGTACTCTCCCGTTTTCGCTGGTAGACGTGTAAATATATAACTCATTCTTTCTCATTAAAACACTCATAAACCTAGACGCGTACTATTCAAAAAAATTAAGAGGACACTCGTCATTTTCATACAATTAAATTCGATTAAAAATAATTGTATCAAATCGAGCAGGTGACCACTAAAAAGATTTAAACTGATCGCTTGATCGATTGATTGATTTTATTTTCAGTTCAGATCCTGTCGCTTAACAAAATGATAAATGTCTGTTTGATTTTTTGAGAAAAGCATCTTAATTCCGCGAGTTGGGTAAACGAGGAAACGTTCTGATAACTCAAAGAGTCGGGGGAAGGTAAAAATTCGATAGAAAAGCGATTTGAGCGAGCGAGTGCCGTTACGCGCGAGTAAGGAGCACCTATGCGGGATGGGCGAGGCGAGAACGCGCGTAACCCTCCTCCTGTTCGCTTCCTACATGACCCTGTGTACTTTTTCTCTCGGTTTTATTCTCCGCGATATTTTTTTTCTCATATCGTTAAAAGAGGGGAGGGTTACGTGTACTTTCACGGACGCTCCTGCCGGTCTCGCCGGGGCCAACTTAAGTGGGGTTACGAGATAGGGGTCAGTTATTATTGCCGCGTGTAATGGCTGACGGCGCTAAGTGCAGCCTCCCATTCGAGGGGTCACTACTCGCGCGAGATTAGATGTAATACAACGGAAAATCGCTCTCGCTCACGAGAACAATCAATTTCGAGACACAATGGACTTTTTCAGCGTAACGGCTACTAATCCGAGCCTCTCGATCGAATCTCGTTTATATCGTAATCAAGAAACCGCACGAAATGAATGAAAATGTTTCAAAGTTGCTTTATGTAATAATTTTCGAGAGAAACTCACCGAGGTAGATGGTTTAAAATGATAAGATTATTATTTCTGTAAATATATTCATAAATTTCGCTCTTTTTCCGAGCTGAATCGTCAAAATATGTACAATAAATTACAACGTCAATATATGCGTATCTAGATAACGGATTTTCAATATAAAACAAATACTGGCCTTCCTGGTTCTCGCAGGGTTAAGTGTAACTCTAGCGTAACTTAATTTTATAGTTCTGTGAGATTATTGTTGTTAAATCTGATTGAATCTGATTTGTGAGTCAGGAAACGGCTACGAAAGGTCTTATCGATTCGCATCGCGATGATTGGCACACCGGGTGCGACTATAATAGATGTTTTATGGACGGACGAAAGTCGTTCGCGGTGAGAACGAAGCGATAATCTTGATCGATAGCGCGAAGGAAAGGCGATTCACGCGACATCGCGAATCTCGCGGGTGAAATCGATTAATTCCCGATACGTCATTTTCGTACGCGTCACGAGAAAGTCGATCATTTCATTTGAAATCGAACGTAACGATTTACTTTTCCATCTTTGACAGAGCCTCGTGAAAAGAGTATAAAAACTGAAAGTACAACAAAAATTTCAAGGTGCGATCATACGAGAGAAGATTTTATCATTTTATTCCAAAACGTAAAAAGACATCGTTAAAATTCTGCTCATTCGAATCCTCGAATAGAATGACAATTCTCTAAAACGAACATTCCGAATACCGCGCATGACCTCGAGAGATTTTATCGGTTCCTACCAAAAATTTTCAACCGGGTCAAGAGTATCGATCGGTGTAAAGTTTGTTGCTTTCAATTATATCCCTGCTGGCACTTCTCTCCCAACCATCTGCTATGTCTCGAGCATCGGGACCAAAAGTCCAGGGCTGAAAGTCAGTCAGGGGTAAAACGAGTAAAGCACAGTCCGTGAAGATAAAACTAAACACAATTCGGACTCTGGTAACGAGCGGCCGATTGGCACCGAGTAAAAAAACAAGAAAAATCGAGTTTACGGAGAGATGCCAAAAAGCCGAAACGAAATTGCCAATCTCGTGTGAGTCTCACGTAGCTACGTACGCGTGGTCCGATCAAATCCCACACGATGAAAATGCCAACTTAATTATCGCATCTCTCAATCAAGACTCAAGAGCAAAAAATGCCGAAGGAACTAGCGAATGATTGATAGAATTTCAGTATGACCTTGTAAATTGGCTATTTTTTCAAATTCGGAGAAGAAAAGTCTTTTTCTGTTTCGAAATCTGACGCGCCGGTTTTGAGTTGTGTCTGCGTTCTCTACTGGCCAATAAGATGACTTTGAATCGTGTGGGTGAGACTCGACCTACCGTTAGAAATAAGTTGGATCACGCATAAAATTAATTTCATGTAACACGATATCTTTGTCAAATACAAATACGAAAAGTTAAAATCACTAAAGTTTTAGTTTCGCTACAACCACAGGAATAAGATTTAATAATTAGCCAGCGGAAAATCGATACAACTCGGAAACTATGCATCGTAGGAAAAAGTGAAAAAGAGCGATAGCGTTCGGAATTTCACGAGCAATTTACTGTACGCGAAGGACGTGCGGTCGTTCTGGGATGCCTTGTATTACACGCTCGCGTCGATACGAAACGAGAAATTGGCTTCAGGAGTGTACCGTAGAAATTCAACGTCGCGAGAGTATCACTCGAGGCTACAGGCTAACGGAACGCTTTTTCTTTTTCTATACCGAACAACTTTAAAAGGCGTGCGTGTATTCGTTATGTACACGAAGTCTATCTTTTTATCTCCGGTATGGGTTATTAAGAAGGGAAGAAAGCGAAAGAGAAGGAGAGAGAAAAGTAAGAAGTAGGTATACATATATCGCGATCGGAAAAATGTCACGAACAGCGGGATATACCACGCGGGGAGCGGTCGAGAGGATCATATCCGACTTTAAAGCTCCGGTGAAGAGGACTAAGAATGCCCGCAATATCCTTTCATATTAAATTCTCCCGAGCGATATACATAGCTGGGCAAAGTCGTGTGAAACAATTGCTCTCGGCGTAAAGTGATTCTTTTCAATAAAAACATTACCGATACGATATCGAAAGAGTTTTTCATCGGAGCGAAAAATGCACTGAAGAAATCATTCAGTTTTGCGTTTTCGATTGAATATTTCGCAGGCTCGGTTTGACTTTATTTCACATGCATAATAGGCGAATGTAATTTAATCCTACGATAGTACGGGCATCGAAAAAAAAAACGCCGGGGATGAAACGGCGACTGCTCAAAGCGTGTGGACCGAACCGGCTGATATTGGACGATTGCTTTTGGCCCGATTTTAATCGTCAAACCTGTAAAACGCGATTTCCAAAGAAAAACGGCGACCCGATTCTCTCGCGACGAGATAAAAAGCTATCCGAGAGCGCGTTTCAAAGCGTTTAAAGGTCACCGGGATTGTAAAATAACGGAAAACAGCAATATTAATTAACGTCATTCAATAAAATTAGACTTCGCGATGTAATCGAACTTTAATACGCCCATATTGAAATTCAATCCATGGTTTCTTTTTCATTGTGCGTTTATTTCATTCGCAATGGAAATAGGGTATCTCGCCCGGACGATAAATCGATCGTTTATTACGCTCGATCTACGTAATCGGGGTTCGCTGCGTTCATTTCCGAGTTGGAAAATAAATATTGATTCCCAATTCAATCCGAATTAGTACTGATTTAGTTATAGTAAACTCGATTTAAATCCAATTCTAAGCTCTCAGACTCAAAAATTACGATACCAAGTCCGATACGAAACTATCGATAGGTCGATGTGTGTTTCCGAGTGACTCACCCGAGCGATTTCGTAAAACGAAGACTTGGAAAACATTCTCAGACGTGTACGAGTTGGGAGGGGTGAGAGTTAAACACAATATCGCGCGAATGGGTTCGAGTGGCTGCGTTTACGAGCCATTAGGATAGTTCGCGACGAGGATCGAGAGGTTATTGGGAGGAGAAGAAAAAAAATACGGTGTTGGCCGAGACGCGGTATACGACGTGCCGTAAAACAGGCCCGCTAACGACCGCGGGTTCGGATTTCATACACCCGGTCGATCGAGTAAAGCAAGAAAACCAATCTCCAAGTAGATCGTAATTAATCGGTTGCGTTTATAAGCGAATTGATACTCCCAACTCTGAATATGAGAGGAGGAAGTCGATACAGTCGCGTATCGTTTTATCGTCGAATAAATTTTTGTTTTTTTAATGTTTCCTAATGAAAAAAGACAATAAAAAGATCGGTAAAATGTACCAACCGGCTGATTTATTGGTATCTTTGGAAAAATTTACGAGGAATTAAACGAATAGTTGAATTAATTATAACAAACTTGTATTCAGTTTCGTGGCACGAGACGAACGAGATACGAAATCGAGTATCGAAAGAGTGGGGTGTCGATATCGATCCGCGCGTGCCTCGTTCTCCGCGGGGCTACCGTGACTCACGTATTTGGGTGAATTATCGACCGACGAGATGTCGACGAACGCGATCGTTGAGTATGCATGTGTTTGTTTCACCCCGATAGTCACCTCAATTTGAGAATTGTAGGTCAGTGCGACGTAAAAAGACCCTAATATCGATATAAATAGTGTCTGGATTAAAATTTAATCACACACCAAGGTTTCATCAATATTAAACTTTTGTTCGAAAGTTTGTTGAACTACTCGTCAATCTACGTGATTACTGTACTGTTATTGTCGTTAAAAACTACAGCACGTAGTAATTACGAAGCACGATTCGCGTTGGGAATTAAATATTTCATCCTATCACCGTTTCAAAGAGCTTAGTTAGGGCGAGTATTAATCAATGTACGAAATTGGCGTTTATTCCAGCTATGATAATTCAAGATCTGTTCTTTTTTTTCGGAGAATCAATTACAGTGTTTGCAAACTATTTAGGATTCCGAGATATTTGCGGACACACGTTTCAGAGAGAACGATCTCCAAAAACCAAACTTGATAATTCCAAAGAATCCTAATATCCATAAATACATATTCTCGTTGCCACGTTGCGCGCAACACTCCATAACAAATCGGAGTGTTTACCGATGGCAAATATAAGCGCGAGCTGTTGTACGGCCTGAACGTGCGTTTGCACATGCACGACACGCGGAAAAGTCCAGCGGCTGATTGCGTACACAGGATCGCGGTTCTCTCGCGTACATCGAAGATCGTTAGGACGAAAGCAAACCAAAGCATAATATCGAGAGACGGGTTAGGCGTGTTCAGGAAACTCTTCGCGCCGAGAAAATATCGATTTTTCTCTCCTCAAGTTGAAAATTCTGCCTCCGATGGCTGTCTCGAAGTTCCCGGAAATTTTGAGAGCGCTAAAGTTGAAGAACAAAGTAGCGTTTGGGATCTTACCGCTTGATTTCTAACTTTTAGTTCTAGTTCGGTTCTACTTATTCAAAAATTAGAACTGCTTAAGTCTTGTTCAGCCTGATCTTTATGTTCGTTTATTTTTTAATTAGGATACTTTACTTTCAGAGAAATAATTTTGTTCAAATTGTTAATAATTTATTCGACTAAATCCATTTTCAATATTCGTATCGTTATATTTTCTTTTATTCAGTTTTAAAGATCAGTGTCAGATCTAATGTTGGAATTGATACTCGAGGTATGATTAAAAACTTCATCCTGAATTTGTATAAAAAATTGGAAGAAATTCAGACAGAAAAAAGGCCCTGAATCTCTTGGCCACCGTGCCAAATGGTATCGTTCCCTAATTAGTAACGACTGTCCCGAAGCCCCGATATCTTAATTCAGAGTCGCTGGATGAATCCACCCGTCAATTGTCAGTCGGTGATTCGCGACGAATCCATTTTCTTAATTGAACGAACGACACGGCCTCGCCACGTGGTAATTGACGCCTATTGATTCGCGTAGGAGTTGGTGGATTTTCAGGCCATTGAGCTCTCTCTCTCTCTCTCTCTCTCTCTCTCTCTCTCAATTGGAAATTCAGCTGGAGGTACCGAGGCATTATCACTTGGGAATTCACAGAGGGATGGAAAAGATTCTGGCTCCGCGCGTCTCATCGAGCCGCGGTACTTACTGCACATTCGCTTTTCAATTCTACACACTCATTCGACGAAATGAATTCGCAGAACGATATCCGTCCGATCGATAGACCACGATCGGGATAATAAATTCACTTTGACAACCGAAATTCGATCACACGAGGAACGTTCCAGATTCTTTCTCTGCTCTCTCGCGGAGAGAATCGTCGAATTCTCCGCCCCTGTTGGTCGCGAAATCGAAGCGCACGATAAACGCGAGAGGATCATCCAAAAGATATTTTTTTTCGGCCCCTTCCTCGAGATCGGTGCACTCGGGGCGCTTCCTCGGTGGGACCGGAAGGAAAAAAACAGGCGAATATTCACCGCTCACTCATCCCTCCTCGTCCACTCTTTCCACTTCCGATCCGATCACATCCCTTTTTCTCGAAAATCCGATTTCGACTCTTCGTCGGCACTCCCCGTGCGATAAAACTCGGCGCACAAGCACTCTCGCGCACTGGCACACGTTAAGGTTGCGCGAGCGTGCTCGAGGCGTGGACCCGTGCACGACGCGGGGCTGAAGAATTTCGTGAGAATACGCTCACCGGGCTCGCTCAAGGGGGACGCTGGGGGGACGGGGGGGATGAAATCGACGTGGACTATCGACTCGAGCGAGAGAGAGCGCGAAAATGCGAGATATCGCGTAGACGAGAAACGACTGAAGGCTGGACCAGCCGGAGCCAGAGAGATTCCGCGATTCTTCTCTCTCTCTCGTTCTCTTTCCTTCTCTCTTTATCTTTTTCTCGCTTCCCTCTCGCGCGCACGCCGATGAACTCCCGCCACCCTCGGCATCCCCTCGCATGCGCTCGCCCTCGCCGACGGCGTAGAGAGGGGTTGCCAGTTGCTGGGGTGGGATCAATATGAGGTTGGGCTGAACGCGGGAAATTCGCGCGCAGGTCCTTCTACACCCTCGTTCTCTCGTGCTCTCCATCTCTCTCTGTCTCTCTCTCTCTCTCTCTCTCTCTCTCTCTCGTACTCTCTCTCTCTCTCTCGTACTCTCTTCTTCTCTCATTCTCGCTTTTTCTATCTAATCTTTCTCTTGCCGTTGGAGTCGAAAAATTGGTTCACACGCAGCTCCAAATCGCACCCGATCTCGTTTCTACTCTGTCCCGATTCCAGACGCAATGTGGGAATCGGGGCTGACACCGAGGTCGCGCTATTTGAAATCCGTCCAAGAGATAATGCATCGGAGACGCGCCGTCGAAAATTCAATTGGTAGGGATGTATACTAATACTCGGTAAAAAGTCACTCGGAAGATCAGTGAAATTTAATTGATCGATCGTAATACACGCGACAAAATGAGAGTAGGGTATTAGCGATATGAGTTAATTCAATTTTCGAGAACAGTTGATTGAATTTGAACTAGTTTCGTCAGATTACAGTATTTAGCCTTGAACTAGGCTCATCTTCGTGCATTCTGTTCTAATTTCAGTTTTAATATGCATCGCCAATTTGCATTTTCAAACACGATTAAATTAGTTTCGAATTCTAAATTAGGGAAAATTAAATTACGGCTAAAAAAACATGGCCAGCCCAAAAAAGTCCGAATCTGTGCTTTTTTTTATTCGGAATCCCGAAGTCTATACTCTTTTTTTTATTCGATACATCCTCGGTACTCGCATTAATTTAAACACCGAGGTCGAATTGGTAGACGAGAATCACCAAAAAAACTCTAGAGGTCGATTGTTTTTTTTTTCCTTCGTTCTTTTCCTCGACAAGGTTTTTTTGCGATGCCTACGTAGACGACATTGAAGCAACTTTTGGGAATAAATCCGAATGAAAAATGATAAGCCGGTCGCAGACATTAAATAGGTCAATGAAACTTCTAATCTCGTTCTTACTGGGTTTCATTGCCCGTTTCTTACGCTTTTTACCTTTCCCTATTTTTTCGAACCGAGGTTAATCCGTCTCGAGGTTGAATTTATATCCGAACTCGTCGAATGACAATTTCGGTGTAATGAGCGATCTTCCGTATGCAATTAAATTCGATATTTCAAATCTTTCTATTCGCTTGTTTATATCTCCGTTTTATCGATCTCGTTTCCACCTCGAAAAATACGCCCGTTTTTTTTCTCTTCTCTCTCCCTGTTTTTTCCTCTCTCTCTCTCTCTCTCTCTCTCTCTCTCTCTCTCATGTACTTCCTGTCTATTGTCGCGGTTCCATTCTCGATGTTACGTAACCCATCCACGAGTTTGTTATCTTCTAACGGATAACGTCTCCCACTCACCCTTGCGCTATATTCTATTTTCTTCCCTTTATCCCTCTCCCCACGACTTGGTCCCTCGTTTGCGAGAATTCCCATCTCGTTCTCATTTTTTTCTTTCTCCTATGGAAGATGTGAACGAGGCGTATTTGTTTCATGGAAGGTTACAATAGTAGAATTTACATTCGCTAACTAGCGCTGTCTTTCCAGCGAGTTTGTTATCGCTCCCAGGCAGTTTATATTCAGCAAACTTTTTCATTCCAGTTTTTCATCAACTCTCAATTTCTTGGCACCTTAATTTACGTCATTTTTACCCATCGCGAAATGCCATTCGCTCCCGAGTCGAAATTTAAAGACAGTTTTGAACCTAAATAACATAAA
>NCVS01003257.1:0-71317 GCA_003055095.1 Goniozus legneri | reverse complement strand
TCGTTGGCCGTTTTGTTAGCACTGGCAATCTTTTCTAGGGTTGTACTATTCAAAATAATTGGACCTAGCTGTCGATAAGCTCCCTCTCGAGCTTATTATTTCCCCCTCCCCCCGAGTCACTTTTTCCGAGTTTATATATACGTTTAAACTCCGGAGCGCATTCGCCGCGTTCTTTCGACGCACACCTCGTCCTGTCCCGCTCTCTTTCGGTCTTCATTCTCTCCTCTTTCTACTTTTTTCTCCGCTCCTCCACCCCACCCCACAGGAGAGCGATCCACGGCATGAACTCGCTCGCGCTTGCCGCTGGCGGCACAGAAAAAAGGCCGGCCCTAAAAGAACTTCATATTTTTTATGCTCTGACAGGCGACTTGGGTGGTCCAAAATGGCCGCCGTCCCAATGATGTAATATAGTGCTCCGCTCCGAACGTCACTGCGGTCAGCGTATATAGAGGTAATCCCCGAGCTCTCCCTCCCCCGCTGAGCTCTCTCAGATTGGAGGTACTGCGGTCCAACCACCTACTTCTTAGATCCCTCCTATAACGCTGCCCACCCCCTCCCCCTCTCGCCCCCTCGCCACTCGCCGAGTTTTAGGGCCCCCATGTAGTTTCGTCCTCCCCCTCCTACCCCCCTCGTGCGCGCGCTGTGTAATTACTTTCGGGCCCGATATGTCTTTTATCTTTTTCACTTCGAGCGCCGTAATAGGGCTCCGATGGAAATTTCTTCAACGGCCCATCTCCACCTTCTCTTCTCTCTTTCCCTCCTCCCGAGTGGAGAATAATTATCATTTTCCAGGTGAATCGGGAGTTTATATATTCGTATCTGAAATTGTTTTATGGAGTTTTCTTCTGGAATGTTCTATGTGAAGGACAAGAGAATACTCGATGAAGGTGTTATAGTTCTCTACGGAAAAATAGTCGAAGAAGAAGACGAGTATTCAATCGACGATTTAGTTATAAGCCGGTTCCATCGATCCACAAGCCGCTCGAAGTTTACTCTTATCGCGATTATGATAGGCCGATCGGGCGCGAACGGCCACGCGCGTAATCGCGTGCTAGACACGTAGGCGCGGATTGGTAGTGCAGACTATCGCACGAGAGGTGCAAACTCGCTAAACTCGAGCTTCGCATGTATATCATTATCAGCGAGATAAGCACATAATTAACGCGGAATTGGAAATTTCTCACCCCGAGCTGTTCGAACTTTGCTCATTCAACTCGGTTTGATTTTGTCCGTTACCCGTCGGGATCGCATCCGTTTTGTAAAATCTGATATATGTATTTTTTTTTCATTTTCAAATCAAGTTAAATTGATTTTGTAATATTTAAACTGTATTTACTGATCTAATTTTAGAATATAGTGTTATGCGAATATATGATAGAGTATTTTTGAAGAGGAGATATACCGGTTTCTTCTAACTCGTTCCGAACATTTATTCAATCGAGAATATTAATACATTCTATTGGTAGTACTGAATAGAATATTTGAATTTAAAATTTTCTGCAAAATTATATAAAATAATTATTGATATATTTACAAATAGATTTTCAGCTTTTGTTTGCAGTGTAGAAATCAGTGTAATTTCAAAAAAACGAGGGAACTCGTTACGTGTTCGAATCGTAAAGCCCGTGCAAGTGCAGGCGTAAGGCGCTTCGCGAAATTGCATTCTTCGCGGCAGCCGAGAGTGCCAATAGGGGGTTGTCGCGTGGGCGTGCATTATCGCTCGCGATAAAGAGCGAGCTGAATATAACGCGCGAGCGATTCGACACGAAAAGCGCGCTGACACGCGCGAGTCGCTATCGATTCCGCGAGAGTCACCGAGCGGTACAACTAGAAGCAAGAGAAAAAAAATTCGTGCCCACCGAAATTGCAAAGAGACCGCGCTCGTAATTATTATCGAGACGAGATCGTTTTGCATTGCTAATTTTGCGACCGGTTCCCGATTGTTATCGCGGTAGACGCAATTAATTTCTTATTTGCACTTGTCCGTTACGCGCTTTTCGAAGCGTGGGGGTGGGAGAAGGGTGAACATTTTTTTGTTTGTCGTGCTTTTTTTCATTTCGAAAAACAGTCCCACAGGAGAATTCTTAATAGCCCGGGTATAGTCGGCCATGCTGGCCGCGTCGGCTCACGCGAAACCGTTGAAAAAGAGGCATTTCCGAGATAATTTCCTGAAGAAATAAGCCGTATCCATTCCAGCGCGCGAGCTCGCGAGGAGAGAAGGGCCACCGCCATTCGCGGCAGTTCGCTAATTCCCCGCCCCGTAGCTCGAGTTTTACGACCGCGAGACCGACCACGAGGACGCCGAGGAGAGTTTACCTTCCCCTTGCCTTTCGTACGCTTTGGAGTTGAAGGAGCGTGCACCACCAACTATCGATTATTCGTCCTTCCGATTATCAACGCTCTGTGTAAGAAAAAATATAATAACGAAAAGTATTTGAAATTTAAGTGATATTTTTATCTTTATTATAGAATTTAAACTCATATTACACATATAATACATAACGTGTTACAGAACCTTCTTTATAAACATATCAACTAAAGAGATTTGATTTTGTGTATAAAAGATAGATGTCGAAAAAATAATTACTTAATAAAAAAAATAATAAAATTTCTTAATACTCTAGACACACCTAAAATCAGAAATTTCGATGTTGATAAATTCATTTTCTCATACGAAAATATTTAACAGTGCTCTTGAATATTAACAGAAGTTATTACAGGATTTATTAAAAAATATAATCATACGGTACATCCAATTTTAAAGGGCTCTTTGCACTCTCCGTTGATTATCGCGGTGTAATATCGCGCCGGTCAAGGTGGGGGAGTTCGGGTGTAATCTAATTAGGCGATGTTTCTCGGTGGAAAACGGGGTCGTCCGGAAAACGGAGGGATAGAGAGAGTGTAAAACAGCGATAAGGCTTTCCGCTGGAGATACCTTTATGCCACGTCAGCGATCATGCGCTGTTCTCTCGACCCGAGCGCCCGGAATTACAATTTTCGACACTCACCGAGAGAGTGGATTGGGGAAATCAGAAGCAGATGATTTAACGATTGTTAGTAAAGCACTTGATATTTCGCGATGAGATTACCATTTCGACTATATAAATTTTTCATTCTTAACAAAATCAATCAGAAAAGAATCAAAAAGTTTGGTTTTTCTAATATGTTTGTGGTACAGCTACTATTATTAGTTTCTAAAACTAGTACACTACTATTATTTCTTTCTGATTTAAAACTACTAATTAATTTCTCTGTGAGTGTTGAAGTGAGTTTTCTAGAGTTATGAAGTCAGACAGTATAAAACAACTATTTCTAGTTATTCGACAAAAAGACGTTACTTATATAGTTTTCTAATCACGAAGCAATTATTGAGTTATTATTAGCGAGGCACTGGCTGCAATATTCGATAAAGATGGCGGTTCGTGCGTGTGTGTGTACATAGCAATGGCGAACGGCACACGAGCCGATGAACCGTGGATGATAATGATTCCGACGATGATAGTTCGCGCTCGTTATTGCGCCGGTTTGCGTTATGGGCGCGGCGAGAGAGAAAAAGAGAAAGAGAGAGAGAGAGAGAGAGAGAGAGAGAGAGATGAGCGTACAGCGTGTATTTCGAGCGCTGGAAGCGATCGGGCCGACGCCATTACTCACACCGTTTGCGCCTGCCACATGGCCTCTCTTTATCCTCGTCCCTCGCATCATCCGATCCACTTACACACCTCGTCGGCTTTTACAACGTCGTCTCACTGGGCTCACCTCTTCCAATTTCGCGCCAAGCGTGTATATTCATCTTTCTTTCTCTCTCTTCTTCTCTCTCCCGCCCTCTCCCTCTTTCTCTCTTCCTCTCTTCCTCGTATCGATCCAACCAGACGCGGCCAATCCCGCGATCTGACGGCTGTATCGCTCGAACACTTTGCGCAATCTCTCCTCTCTCTCTCTCTCTCTCTTTCTCGCTCTTTCTTCCCTTTCAATTAGCCCGGAAGCGCAATTTCGGTTTTACGCGTATACGCCCGGAACAATACACGTCGGCCTCGCCAAATCGATAAATCCAACCGCGCTCTATCAATCGAATCGGTTTTAACGCGCAGACCCATATCGTTTTTCGTTTCCCCCTTTCATCCCGGGGATCGTTAAGAGAAAGAGAGATCGGAACCGTGTACTTTGTTGATCGCAGCAGTTTTTCTTTCCCAATCGAAATTATACAACGGGTGGTCTGAAAATACTCGACGCTTCGTAATAATAATTTCGAATAGAGAAGATCGATTTTTTGTTTGTATAAACGAAAATTTCGATACTTTCATAGTCGTGTTGATGATTAACTCCAATTTTGCATTCCAAGTTTCGAATTTTCAACGCTCGTCGATAAAATCGAATCGTCACGCGAAAAGTCGTTATTATCGGCGATTACGCGAACGACCGTGGTTCGAACGTCCGATCGTGAAATCGGACGTTGAAGAGACGGTCACTTTTCTCCTCACTCGGCCGGTTCTCCCGCATTATGAAGACGTCCGTGGTGCGCGGCTTATAGCGTCGCTCGATTGCGCAACGAGACAGCGCGAGAACTCGCTGTATGCAAACGAGATAGTCACGCGTCACCGGTCGATCGTTCGATGTCTCTCAGCGAGAAAATTCCGCAATTTTCGCGAACCAGCGCGGCGTAAATAACCCCGGATGAAAAATTTGACGTTTCCGTTTCGTTAACGCGAGGAAACGTTTGATACTCGATTACACGCCGCCAGGTTATACATAAATTACGCTCGGCCGATTCGAATCGGTATGTATACGATATATTCCGTTTTGCCAATCCGGACGGCCGAGTTCCGGTGTACGCGTCAGCTTGTCGTGGCGAGGGACTGGCGGGCCAGACTCGTTAGCGCCATTTTGGATTTTCTCGCGAGGGATAGGCGCGTTATTTCCGTGGGATGTGCCCCGCGCGCTCGTACCGCGCGTAGGGGAGGAATGGTGATTTGTGGTTTTTCCAGGCAAACACGCGTCATCCCGGCTATACGCTCAGCCACGCCGATAATTCCCGTTACCGATTTGTATGGGTGTATTCCTTCGCCAGGTGCCAGCCGAGGGTGCTCGCGGAGCGAGAAAGAGAAATCGTCCGCCGTCGGCGACTTTTTCGAACCCTCCGGCGTTCTCACATCCAAATCCTCGATATGCGCGAGATTAGCCGTGCGTATTACATCTTCCAACGTGTTAGCCCGATACAAAGTCGAGATTACATCCGAAGAGTCAGAGCTAGGATTGCTTTTGAGATTTTTTTTTTAAGATTTAGAATTTTCACTCGGCTTCATTCGAAATGAAAATTTCGAGTACCTTCGATTTCAAACGAAATTTAGTTTTGAGTCAAAAAATTTATACGATTTTTAATTACAATTTTCACAAGTATTTTATATTTTTGAAAATTCGAGTTCAAATACCGAAAAATACTAACAGACCACATAAAGTCGAACAAGAAACCAATTGAATTTTTTAATTCGAGAATTTAGTCTCAAAGTTTCAAATTTTCATAAAAAATATCGCGCAACGTTAAATCGATGATGATCGATCGAGCGAAGAAAGAAAAAGAGATGACTTTTGCGGGCAAGCTGTGCAAACCTCGTTGAAAACTTTAAGCAAAAAATGGGACGAAAATGGGATTTCGGTGCGTTATATAAAAAGGTCGACGAGGTAGAAAAGCCGATCTCTCTTGTTGTGGCTCGTCCTCTTTTATTGTACGGAGTCACCGCAGGACGGTTGTTTGGACAAATCTGACGCCTTTGTCGAGTCTCTTTCACGGCGCACGAGTCTCGTTTTCGGGTGTCCTTGCGGTGAAACATCGCCGACAAACAAACACGCGAACAGCTGATGCATTCCCGGCTCGATGTCGTCGCCGGCTCGCGCCCTCGCCTTGAGTGGGCGTTTTGTGTGTTTCCGTGTCGTGTTTTTGCTCGCTGACCATTTTTCGCGCCCTTTTTATACTGCGATGTTTTTCCGAAGGACGAGCTCGTGTCCGAGTTTTGTCCGGCTCGTCGCGGGAAGCCGACACGCGCTCTCATTCAGACTCGAACACCGGTTGGCACAGTTTATTTTCTCCTCGCGTATTATTCGAAATTACGAGAACTCGTGTTAGGTGTTTGTACATCTTGTCTACCCGCATCCCCCTTTTGATCGGGCGCCGCAGGGTTCGCCATTCGCGCCCACCGAGGACACGCGTTCGCGGTGAACTTCAGCCGAAGCCACCCAGGAAGTCGTCCTCAAAGACTTCCGATTGATTCCCAAACAGTAGAGAGATCCGCTGTAGGCTATTTTACGTCCGCCACACAGAGAGTATATTGAGAGGAAGTTTGACAGTTTGATCTAACTACATCGAATGAAAAAACTGATTCTCTGTTTGTAGTATTTGACTGTACTATAAGTCACTGTAGGATTAGGGTGTTGGGGTGTTTATATTATGAATTATAATACAGTAAAATTTTATAGTCCTAATCAAACAGCACTTGTTTTAATTACTATACGAGATAATAAACAGATTATTAGTTTTTTATTTTATTGTTTTATAGTCAAACCTTTTTCTGACAACCGAAACTAGTAAACAGGACTATTAATTTCTTTGAGTAAAATCGCTGAGCATACAGAACATTAACGACATACAAGAATACAAGTTGGAATGGTTTTTCGAGGGAGAAAAAATGATGACTCGGTAGATATACGGATTGAAGCTTTCGTTTCGATGGAGGTAGAGCGATACGTAATACACGCGTCGAATGCAGGGGAAAAAATTGAATAACGACGGATGACGGAGAAAAGCTTTCACGTTACGTCGTTTCGTATTGGTTGTTCGTTCGAAATGCTCGTGTATGAGTACACGAAAGAGAGAGAGAGAGAGAGAGAGAGAGATAGCTGAAAAAGTGAATACACCTCGGGTACACCATCGAAATAGAACATAGGTATCAGCGTGATGATCCGCGTGCGAGGCGCCAGCTGGCTCATATTGAAACCGGTTCTCCCCCTACCAATATTCTCTCTTACGCGCGCGAGCGAGAGCAAAACCGACCCCTCCCTCTTTTCGAGCTCGCACCACCGCCCTATTCCGCGGGACCACGCTCGTATACCTAAATCATTTTCAGCCCCCTCCCCTCTCTTCCCCTCTTCCGCCGCCACTTCCTGCCTCGCATTAACTACCCCTCGAGGTTTCTTCCTTTAGGGAACCACACCCCGTGTGGTCAGGCTCCACCCTCCTTGGGTTTTTATCCAGAAAATCATTTTTATCTCTCGCTAATTTCGCGTGGATACTCACTAAGAATTGAGAAATTTTATATTTTTCCTTCTGCTGGAGACTTGCTATTTTTGAATACCTGTGGATATTTGCCGAGTAATGAATGAAATTTACTCGTTCCGTATTTAGGTCTGACATATCGTTGCTCGATTTATCAACAGAAGAGCATATGACATCGATAAAATTTAACCTCTTTTGTATTCTCACGCGATTTTGACGTAATTGGGTGATCGAGATAAGGTTATTTACGACGGTACAATTCAATTTTCGTCGTCGCATACGAGGGAAGCGCCAATTAGAGAGGAGGAATCTCCCAAAGAATTTGGGGCAAGACTGGGTTAAGTAATACGAACTCAATGCGCCGGGATAGACAAATAGACGTAAATAACGAACTGTGACGAGAGTGGACGAGTGTGGACTCAGGTGGATGCTCGAGCATAAACACGAATCGCGTTATTTTAGTCGTAGTTAGTAGTATTTATTGTAAATTATCCGAGAATGATCTCGTCCGTTAAAATTAACGAATTGATTTCGAAATACGACACATCGTTGAATTGAATCTCATGATTTAACATCGAACCAACTTGTATGTCATGTAGGTACACTAATTTTTTTGTTTCTATTTTTATGAATAACTGTTTATTCATACTAAAAATAATATTCCGACGAATTATGCGTACTGGGATTAAAATAATGGGGCTCGGGTTGGGAAGGAGTTCCAAACGAGAAGAGATCACACGTAATTACCATCTCACAGTTGAGTGGCGTTCAATTAACGGGACATTGCCCGACGGATGTACGACTCTCGAGTCGGAGTGTACGCGTACTCGCGTGGGTGCGAACTCGCGACTGTACGAGGGGAGGGGAGGTAAAAATATAATTGATATATAGCCTCGTTCATAACGTTTTGATTGCCGCGCGCGGCTAAACAAACACGCCACGGATAATGAGCAAATATAACGCGCGCATAGACCAACCGTCTAATCGATCCGGAATATAAATCAGGCTGAATACGCGATATCGATCGGCCATCGATCGTCTACGCTCGTTAATCATAATTCGCGGCCGATAATCGCGATCGATGTATGCACGCGGATAGAATCGTCAGCTGGCGCGTAGTCTAAAAATGGAGCCTCTCCGTTCCAATTCGCGATTATATCATCGGCACGTGGAGGAAAGTCGAGAGGAGTCGTTAGCGAGGTTCGTGATGAACCCAATCAGAAAAAGTCCTTACCTAAAAAAAGATAAGGAAAATAATATTTTTTCACAGATAAGAATGGTTTGGTCGAGATAATTTTTCTTGGCCAAAGAAACTTGGGGATAGGTTTGAAAAATCGAAATTTTTTTAGCGGAAATAAAAAATGTTTTCAACTTTTTTCCTGCGTGCTCGAGTCGACTGGAGGAAGTTCGTGAGCCGAGGTACTAAAAAAAAAAGAGGGTCCACGCAGAATCGTGACGAAAACTCGAGGTAATCGAGTAAAATGGCGGCTCTCATTTTTCATAGGGCGATATACGCGCAACGTCATCGCATCGTCATCCACGGCCACTTTCGGTCTACTTCTTCGATTTTTTCCCGCACCCTCTCACGCCCCTTCGTGTACATACGCCCCTGGCCGCGTTATCGGGTTTCCATTTTGCCACGAAAATTGATGGTACGCTCGGTTCGAACTTCCGGACCGACGTTAATACATCATCCCTCTCATCCGGGTTCTTTCAATTATCTCCTCATTTGCTCGATAGGTCGCTTCGCTTCGAGAGTCGAGAAACTCGTACGGTTTTTACTCGTAAGTGTAAAATCCGAGTACGAATACCGGATGGTACAACTAAAAAAAAACACCATACGAATTCCGACAAAAAACAGATTAAATTTTTTGACTCGCATTCTAGAGTCGCTGTACTATAAAAACAATTCACGTTCCGCGTCAAATCGTTCGATTTCTAAATATGGATGGTCTTTCCTCGCCGCCAGCTGTCGGAGAATCGATCGTCCCGGAGAGGGGAGAGCACAAAAGGGATCGATATAACGATATAAAAAATATAACGATATCGTAGATCGATTAACGACAGAGATCATCCATCTTAGCTGAGCCGAGGCGGGAGCCCGGAGGCTCTCATTGGTCGAGGTCGTATAAACGACGAGTTTTCACGTGGAAAAAATTTTCAGCGCAAATCGCGTACTTAGCGATGAGGTGCGAAGCTGTGTACGCGTGTACGGGAGAGTGGGAGGGTTCGAAAAATAGAAATTAAGGGCCGGGTGAGTTATCGCGGTTGCGTGCGAGAGAGGCGGCGGCTCGAGATAAATCAAACCGCAGCCGCATCGACCGCAACGCCACCCCGCGAGATCACGAACGCTCTTTCCCGTACGAGAGAGAGAGAAAGAGAGAGAGAGAGAGAGAGAGAGAGAGAGAGAGAAAAAATTATCCCCATGGCAAATCCCGTGGGATTAATAGCTGCTCGTCCAGACCGCAACTCGCGACTCATTTTTTATTCCTCTTAGCCCGCTCACCTCCGCGCTCTCGTTCAGAGTCGTAAAGATGTTTGAAGAAAACCCGAGTACACGTCGAGTGAAATTGGACGCGAGCTTATTAAATCTCGCTACGAGCGAATTTCATTCGAATCTTTAATTGCTCGGCTAGCGCGAGTAACTCGTTTCGCGAAAAATAAATACGGTAGCGAGTAAGTGATATCGATGCAAAATAACCCCGACTATTAATTTGGCTTTTTATTGATGCGAGAATTACTTTCTTGCGGTTACGCGTTTCGCGGTACGCACGGCGGAGGGAGAGAGAGAGAGAGAAAAAAAATAAAGTCGGGACGAAATTATAACCGCTTGGGAGTCAAACAAGTGCGCTCGCATGAAAAACACGTAATTAGGTATCGATGTTAATTACGAAACGTACGAGGCGGAGGTACTTATAAACCACTCGCGCGATTAACGAGCCGCTTAACGAGCGTTCGCACGAATCGTAAAACGATCGATATTCTCGTAAAATCGTCTTGTCTCCTTTTGCACCAGGAATAATAAAACCTCGCGACACACGCGCTAAGAATTACGAAGGTTCGCTATTAGCGGCCGCATTCCGGGAATTTAGTTTTCTTTGCGAGTTTGGTTTGATACTACCGCACGGGAGAGAGAGAGAGAGAGAGAGAGAGAGAGAGAGAGAGAGAGAGGAGAAAGAAACGGTTAACGATTTTAGACGCGTTTACGCGCATAATCCGAGTTAAGTGGCAATTTAAGCCAGCGGAGTCCTCCGAGGGGAGTCCCCGCGACAAAAATTCGAACCTTCCCGACGGCATAAACCCGGACCCGGTCGGAAGATCGCGCGTCGCGTTATTACGATTTATAAATCATCCTCGCGAGCGCGAAAATAATAACGCGTATTTACAGTCGATGCTCGATAGCTCGGAATGGAATTTGAAAAAAACTATTGACGCTCGATTTTTATTGGCGTCCTTCCGATGCGATTAACGATCGAGTTGCATCAGAGAGCGCGAAAGAGCTCGCTGCCGATCCGTAAATTAAAACGACAACGACGTCGTTAATGCTCCGTCGTGTGTAGAGCGATCTAGATAATTCGGCGCGCGCGCGCGAGGAATATTGGAGCGGGACACGCTTTCGAGGCCCGCGTGTATTTATGTTGTGAGAAAAACACATTTATCCAAGCTGGGAACGGGGAGGACTCCGCTTGCGTAATTGGAGGCGAGAAGGAGCGAGAGAGCGAGCGAGAGAAAGAGCGAAAGAGAGAGAGAGAGGGTTGCAGAGTTCACGATAAGCGTTAAGCGAACCTCATTTTGTTATAAGCCGCTCGGAGATCGTCATCTAAATTGCACCTCCACTCTTACACGCGGCGGTGTCTGCGTGCGCCTGTATTCGCCACTCGCGTGACAGTGACAAGTGTCAGACGTCGTGTGGGCCCGATCGTATCGCGTGATATAATATGGAGCGAGCGACGGGGCAAACGATGCACCTGTCATTATCTCATTACGTAACAATTCACCGCGAGAGACTCGAAACGCCGCCGGGCTCCGGTTTTTCGGCTCCCTGTACGCCCCTCCGACTCCCCTCTCCGTTTAACTCATCTTGTAATTATGTGTTTTTCTCTCTCTCTCTCTCTCTCTTTATTCTTATTTCGGAGGAATCATAAACCACTCGAAGTGTCGAGGAGATTGAAAAAACCGAGCCGAGTACGGAATTTCGATTCTCGTTACCGAAATTGTACGTCGTGTACACGTGAGAGAGAAATAATAGGTTTCGCGTTTCATCTTCGAGTTTCTCGCGTACGGTTAAAGATTTCACCTTTTCGTTCGGTCCACGTCTCACTCAATACTCCCTCGCGAAGGTGGGGAGGGAGGGGGAAAAAAGGTCTGCGTTGACCCGAAACAAAATTAAAAAACAGAGCGAAACTAAAAAAAGAGAGAAGTGGCAAGGGGCCGCGAAATTACAGGACTCGGGGTACTGCTTCATCGGAACGCGAAGGGATCTGGCAGGGAGCGAGAGGGAGAGAGGAAGAGTCCGCCATTACGAGCTGCGAGAGGCGCGCGGAGCGTCCCGAGCCGACGAATCGGCTTCGTCGGAGCCCCCACGAATTCGGTGAAATAATATTTAATACTTTGTCCGAGAAGGAGGGTAGGGGCCCCCGTTCACGGCTATAATGACGATAATTGATACGCGATGATAAGCAATTCCGTGTAAGCAAAAGGACGAGTTCTCTCCTCGATATTTACGAGGTACGAAGTGAGAATAAAAAAATTCGATTAAAGATGGCGATTTCGAGGATAAATTTGTACTCTCTCTCTCTCTCTCTCTCTCTCTCTCTCTCACTCGTTTCTTCTCGGTCCATAAGTCATCCGATTTTCGTTGGCTCGCTTTTATAGTCGTTAACTAGAACTCGCGCTGAGCGCGTAATCTACGAGCTGGACCACTCGCGACGTTATAAAATTCCCCCAGCGAATGTGTATAACGCTCCGACCGCGTCGTAAAACAATCGCGTATATATACCGAGTGAGGTAATGCTCCTCTTTTTTTTCGACTCGACAGGATCCTAAAATTACCAGGAGGAGAGACGCTCTGGACGGAGAGCCTTATGTTTTACCTCAATAAAATTCTTCCCGCTGCGAGAGAGTCGCCCCGGAGGCCTCGAGACTCCTTTCTCTCTTTCTCTCGTTCTAGCGACGAAGAAAGAGACGAGATAACGAAGAAAAAATCTCCGAGGAGGTTATTGTTGCGAAATTTCTGCCAGTGTCGCGAATAGGCTCGCCTGGCGAATTTTTTCGATCGTAAACAGCTCTGTTACCTCGCATCAATTTCGGACTCGTACACGACTGCTCGCGTGACCCATTCTTCGCGTACCCGATCGCGTGAGATACTTGTCAATTCGAAAATTTTGTATAATTCGACAATTTTTCTCCTATTTTTTACGCTACTTTTTTAAAAGAATTTTTTTTCTTGTTATCGATAAGCGTCGTACTCTAGTTAACCTTCAAAGTATGTCTCTATTTATATCAATTCTACTTGTAAATCTAACGATCTTGAATCAAACCATTTTTCGAATCTAACCATCGTAACCATACACTGAAGTGAGAGAAACATCAGTAGCTTGTGAACTGTATCGAATAGCAAATAGTAAAATTTCGTCTAATTTTCAACCCTGGAAATCCATAGGAGAAGAGGAAAAACAGAGCGAGAAAGTTAAGGTCTCACTCGGTGCCTTAAATATACACAATTAATTCGCGAAAGGGAGAATTTACGCGCTAAGTGTATCCCGGAGCGAGTTGTGTGGACCCGGTGTGTGTGTAGATCCGCCATTGTTTAGCTGGACGCGGACGAGAGAGGCGCACGCGGCCATGTTTCTCCGCGCGTGTACCAGGGCGACTGGGTAAAAAGAGGACGGAAGGGGAGCAGAAGAGGCACGCCGAGGTCGAAGGGGGAGGTGGCCTGTGGGCCTTTCGGGCTCCTCTGCTGGTCCCTCTGCCACACGTACGCACACATGTGCCCGGATCGCGTATGGGAATAGAAAGACCGGCCGGGCGAGTAATTATCCACGGAACTCCGTAACGATCGGTCCATCGGTACCTCCGAGCGTCTTCATGGGCGTTTCGGAGCCTCTCCTTCCATCGAGACCTATCAATATCTATATCTGCTCGCGAGACTCTCTCCGAGCTTTATTTGCCATTCCAATCGATACACACACTGCACGCGAGTTACGTACGCGAGACGTCGTCCATAAAAACAACCAACGAGAATATCGCGCTTATACGCGCGCGAGCTGTGTACACGATTGAGTTCGTTTACGGTGCGGTGAGAGAGCTTTCTTCCTTTGGGCTCGATATATCGAACGCTTTGGTATATCGACTAGGCGATTTTTCTTCTCTCGTATTTATGCTTCCTGACCAGCTGTTCCATTGTCTCGCGGGCATTTAATTGCCGGTTGAGATTTTGGTTTATCGTCTCGACCTTTGCGAGCCACGGATCTTGTCGATTGTTCTTGTAATTTATACTTCGCAGGGAAGGTTTATTTGATACGAGTAATTTACGTTCTTCCGTTTTGAACCGAGGCAAAATCAGTATTTGATTTGAAAAACAAACAAATTTGGATCTAGAATTTAATTTCTGTGTTGAAAGATGTATTGTATCAATTTCAAAATGTACTTTTACTTTCTTCGAGCGAATTTTGATTTTTCATACCAAGTTTGGGAAATTTGCGATATATTTCATCAATTGCGATATATTTAATAGACAAGAGGATCGATAGATTCGCTTTATTTGATATTTTCTGCTCAGGGGAGTGGCTTCTCTATGAATATGATCGGTATATCACGCTGAGTCTAATGTGTTCATGAACCGGGGTCATTCGTTAATGGGCAAACAAGTTAGATACACACGTACACACGACCCGAGGGGAGGGTGAAAAACTCGCGTACAACCGCGACAGATGTTTCGGTCGACCGCGACGGGGATAATTGAGTATTGTGACACGACAAGAAAATCAAATTTCGTTGCGTGCCGTATATTATACAAGCTGAATGTCGGTCATCCCCGACTCTGAATGGCCCAACCCCGTAAACGCGGATCGTTTTGTATTCGTGATCGTTCCTCCAATCGTGATTTGTAAACTCGAAAGAGCCAGGGGTCATTCGCGTTCGCGTTTCTTCGCCACGTTCCTTCTCCTCTTACGCGAGGAGACACTCGGGGCTTTGTGTGGGCCCGAGTGTAAACACGATCGTTTTCGGCCGGTGCATGCGCGATGCATCGGGGGAGGTGCATTCGTCATCTCGCTCGCTCGCCAGATGGAACCTCGCCTCCTTCTCCGAGGCGCGCGACGAGCGTTTAGGGCCCGCAACAAATGGACCAGAACACCGCGGGAGACAGCTGTCACCTTATTGGCGGATTTCTTTCAGGACGAGAGAGAGAGAGAGAGAGAGAGAGAGAGAGAGAGAGAGAAAAAGTCAGCTCGCCGAGGGAGAGAAACGCAATTTATCCATCCAGCGCCATTCCGCAAATGGACCCAATCCGTTGTTCCCATTAGCCACGCCGTGTTTCTCCCCCCTTTTTTTCGCGATCCCTCGCTCGCTCCTACATTTATTCCGATCGCGTTTACCCCGTTAGTATGATCGTAACGGTAACTCGCTTTGCGAAAACTCGAAAGTCTCTGGAGGTTCGTTTGAGATTTTTGAAATTGTCGTTATTACATGCGGAGAGACGAGCGTGGGAGAAATAAAAACTTTGGTGGAAAGAGAGTAAGCAGCCAAAAATAAAGACCGTTCAAAGGTGAATTTCCAGGCGAAATTGAGATAAAATTCAGATCTGAAAGCACGAATAATTCATACGCCGTAACTCTGGAACCACACTGAATCCCAATTTCAGATTTTCATAGTGTATTCTAGACAAGATTTACAACGTTTGGAGCAAAAAAATTTTCATCTTCTCGAGCCAGTTACATGCAATAATACGGGTTATAAAACCCCCTTGAAATCTCACGCGAAAGCGGCAGTGATTATGTTCGCGCGGGCCGGGTATAACGATCGCGCGTGTTCTGTTACTCTCCTTCGCGCGCACGTGGGAAACTTACCGATTTGTCTACGAGTCTCTCGGTGCGACTGCACGCGTGTGGGTATAAAAGCAAGCTCGCAAAAGGCTTAAATATATACGGCGAATATAAAGAGCAGGCCGTGCTCGGCGCTTAGGATCTTGTTAGCGTATCGATTACGCTACTCGCGTTCACCCGACTCCGCGTAATCTCGCGCACGCAATAATTTTCAAAAAAAAAAAAAAAATCACATCACAAGCACAGAAGTAACGCGGGATGATTTCCGCCCGCGTTGTTCTATCCACTCGTTAATTAGAGTTAATTAGCAACCGTAAATAATCCCATTTCGACGCCGACGGGTGGTTTGTTTTGACGCGCGGAACTGTGGGAAATCGATATTCGTCGTTACGTCGTTTTGTCTCGGGTTCTTAATGAACGCGGGACCGACAATAGATTTTTCACGATCTACCGGTTTCGGCGTAACGAGCAATTTGCTCCACGGGGCCGAACAATGGGACGGCTCGCGAAAACCCGCGGCAGGTAAAAGCTCGTACCTGCCGGGTGGTTAATAGTCGGCTGTAGGAAAGAAGCTCGCGCAACCCATACGAGCATTCATATCGATACACATAGGTGATGCATGACGGGGCGTGACTGGATACCTTCGAGATCCTCGCAGGGACGTGGGATTTCTGTTTTGACGTGTTTTGACTAACAGACACCATTAGATGGAACGCGCGTGGCAGGCCGGCGGCGCTTTTTTTCGACTGGTTTTTCCAACCGGTCGCTTCTTTGGTGGCCCCGAGGAAAACAGACAGCGATACGGCGAAAACAATTACGGCTTCCGTTCTGCTCCGTCGGGCCGAGGGACGTTTTCTCGGAGAAGTCGATTATTTCGAGAGGAAACCGCTGATTACGAAAATCTTTCGTGAAAAACAGAAAGACGAGATTATTGTTATTAGAGATGATAACGGTTTGGGTAGGAAAATTAATTAAAAGCTGTTCGAAGGGCTACGCGTTTACCCACTCGACGCTCGTGTCATTGAAATTCAAATTTTCCGCGAGCGAGCGTGGAGTCCTGACGTGCGGTAGCCAATCTGGGTACCCATGCTACCCATCGTTTACCGAGTTTTCACGAATAACCTGTATTTATATTTCTCGAATATTGCGCCAGTACTTGACAAGTATTGTACAGGGTGAATTGTAATTTATGAGTTCCGCGAGTTTCATCCCAATAGCGCTTTCACTTCGCCGTAGCTCCTCGAGATTCTTTGCCGTAAATATTTTTCGTCGAGTGCATCGAACCTGCGCTAATTTTCGTGAAACCCCACGTCACGGGAGACTTTTTTCACACGCTCGAGGAAAAATCTTGCTCACGGTGTGTCCTTTCTCGTTGGTGGTTTACCTGCGGTTCGATTCCAACCGCAACGCGATAAATATTCAGGAACTGTTACTAATATCTCGAGATGGCTCTCTTGTAATTCAATCGGTATCTACTCGGAAGCCCGAATGAATTGTCCTTCCAGCCCGTTGTGCAAGATTCATTCAACGAGGTATAACTCTTGCGGGTACCTGCGGAGCGCCGATCTCTTGTCGGTGCTGCCCTCTATTGACGAATTCGAGTGTTCTATTGAATTCTGAACAATGTACATATATGTCAAATTGTTGCTAAATTTGTCAGCGAAAATTCTTTATCGTTGACGATAAATATCAAGAAAATTTTTTTAATGTCTTTTAAATTACTCAGATTTTTACTCCGAAATTGATAGAAATAAACGATGTATACAAATGATCACAGTATGCGCGCGAAATGCCACGCTTCTGAACGAAATCGCGTTCCAAACGATAAAATCTAAACGCGCCCTGTACCAGTGCCGTGACGAAATGCTAGGGAATCTTTAATTCTGACTAATGATCGTCGCCACGATGAACACACACGAGACATATACGCGAAATGACGTATACGTTCTCCTGTCGTGGCAATTACGAAAGTCACGAAAACCTTAATTCGCCGTTAAATCTTTCTCGAGTTTTAATTGCCATCGCGCGGATGAGAGAAGCGGCGTCTAAATATAACCAAAGAGACTACCGGTCTTGTGTACGAATCGAGGTGACCAGAAAACACATATACGCATGTGTACGTACACCGTTAATCGACTTTCTCGATCGAGACTGACCGGTAGACACCGATTAGTTCTCCTAACCCAACTACGGAAGATTATGATCATTTATATCGAAAAAAAATTGGATAAAAAGCAAAACGATAGTCGGCAAAAAACTTAAAGCAAAGCGCGCACAGGAAAAAAGTTCACCTAATCAAGTAATTGATGATCTTCCGAACTTCGTTCTAAAAAATAAAAAAATTGATTTTGTTTTAAATTTAATCGATCGGGTCAAGAGAAATTACCACGACTAATTTTTTCCGTGCGAGAAATTAGATATTTGTGATAGATATCGGCAATTAGTTTCACCGTTTAGTTAATTCCTCGATCGGGATTTTCCAACGCGTTTTCCAGATCGCTCGACGATAGCCGATCCCCTGGGACGCGTGAATTTAATTAGAATCGTTGCACCTTCGACGAGACGCGATCTTTATGGTATCGGAATGGCGCACCGTTGTAGCGGAAAGCCGGGAGCTGTTGGTATTGCTAATCACCGTCGGCGAACGAAAGAGCGAGCGAGAGAGCGAGAGAGAAAGAGAGAATGGTTAGGTGATTACGAGGATCGTATTCAGCAACAACCTCGCGGACTAACGGCCCCCTTTCTCTCCAATAGCGCTGGCACAATCGAACGGTTAATCATTAGCCAACCGGGATCCCCGACATACCGATCGTAATGAATAAACACAACGTGTTGCTCTATTGCCACGTTCAGATAACTCCAATCGGGGTGAAATATACGCGCGCTGGCTAGACCGGTCGGACCTCGCGTCGGACTTGCGTATACACCGACCAGGAAGCGACTGTATTTCCTTCATTGTTCGACAACGTTCTCGATTAATCACCGAAGCGGAATCGTTTGATAGCCGCGATTCTTCCAGCGAGGGCCAAGGTGGCTCGAATTTGGCTCGAAAAAATTCGGAACATTACCGGCCCTCGAGGCCGTTACGACGTTTTATTGCTCGACCCTGAAGTACGAATTACCATGCGCGCGGACAATACGGAACTCTCGAAGAAGTTCGGGTCCTCGGGACACGCGCGCCGGTAAAGAAGGAGATACGAATCGGGAATGAGACATCCTAATGGGTTCGCCGCGAGCGTTTAGCCGGGGAAAAAAAAGGACGGACAGAAGTGAGACCTACCGTAATACGATGAGATAGAGAAAAGTGGGAGAAGGAGAGGTGGTACCACAGGGTGAAGCTTTGTCGGCGGTACCGCGGAAAGAATGTTCTGGTGTCGCGAGATAGGATCGATATATCGAGGATACCCTCGGATGTACCCCCGGCTCGTTCTATGATGGTCACGCCCCGATGGGACGTTCCCGCTTTTGGAAATCATCGAGACGATACGGGTTATCGGCTCCAAACAGAATGGAGGAGAAATTAGAGCCTGCCTAGTTCGTAATTACGAGCTAGGTATCCTTTTCTCCACCTGCTCCGCTCTCTAAAATTGAATCAGGGAAAATTTCACTTTTTGAGGTCGACCATAGCGAATTCGGGTGAAGTTCACTATTTTACTTTCCGAAGTTACCTGCCACTTCAAGGCTCAATTTCAAGACAGAGAATTTGTATTTTGAAAATTGACATGATTATTGTTACTTTGAGAAAAAAACATTACAATGCGTTACACACAGCGTTACCATGACAGTTTTATTTTGGACTAGAAAATTAAATCGAACTACACGGTGATTTACTATCCGATATAGTTGGACCAGTCAAAATTTCTCTCGTGTCAAAGAGAGAATATCGTCGACTATTGAGAAAGATAGATATAAAACGGTGTCGGTGGATTGGTCGCGTTTTACCAGAAGATTGGAAAGTGGGCGATATAAGCGCGGTGACATCAATGGCCGCCGAGTCCAATACTGGATCTCGAAAACGGTTCCTATCCAGGTATATGAACGGTTCGAGCCTTTTTTCACTGGCCGTCTCGGCGTATCTTTTCAGTGCCTCGGCGCTTAATAGACCCTCGGGACCCGAAGCTTGTTTGGACGTTTGCGGTATAAACAGAGCGACACCTGGTGATCTATGTCCTCCTGTATAGCTCCGAGATGAAACGGAGCCGCAAACCGAGCGCGCGCTGCCGATTGTGAGACGACTTTCGGGTTACCACCACCCACCCTCGCCTAAGGAAAATCTCTTCTGACTTTTCGAGATGCATGCGGTTCTGTGGGGAAAGTTTTGTGGCCTATGACCGGATCGGGGTCATAATTTTCCATTGTGCCTTTCTCGCACTTGTCGATCCAACAGAAAATAGATTTGTAGCCCGATACAAGTTACGTACATTCAAGTATTTTGTATTCGGATCGCAGAATAATAATTTGAATAAAGAGAATGAATTTTCCTATCAAAATGTGGGATTATTTGATGCGACATTTCATCGTGTAAAATTACGTGTTATTTTCTTCAATCGGCGTCGTTATTCGCGATTTCTTCAAATTGATTTAAATCGAGTATCGATTTATTCGTTCACCTGCTCGTCAAGTAAAAAGCTAACGCAACCTCGAATCGACTCCAAATGAAGACTTGCGATTTTGCGTTGACACCGCCCACTTCTTCGTCAATCCTTCCGGTTTTTGAGCGATGCGCTCGGGTGCATAATCGAGCGCATCGGGGAAAGACGGCGAGGCAAAATCGAGAACGCATTCCGATCTTCGGTACGTGACAATTTTTCCTTGCGATCTGTTCTCCTTTTTTTTATAACAATCGACTGAGTCCTTTGATTTTTTCTTTTTTATTATAAAGTCGCGCATCCCGCATAATATTAAGAACGCGTCGCGTTTTTACGACGCGACCACCCAAGAGGCGAGCGCTCTTTTCGGTATTTCTCGTGTGACTGGCATAATGCCCTGTAGTCGATTGGTCCCGTCCGAAAAAAACGTTTTCTCGCTCGGCCTAAGACCGCTGACAACTTGAATGGGCTCCGCGCGCGTTTTTCGGGAAAAATATATATTACGACCCGTTCGCGCTCTCGCGTTACGTGTATATATGTATAAGTTTATATGAACGGCCGTATACATTTCTTTTTGGAAATCTCGAGGAGAGAAAAAGAAATGTAACGATCGAGCTCCGACAAATATGTACGACACTTTTTGCGCCGAAGAGAAGAATTAAGAAGAGAAGACGAAAAGGGCGTGAGAGAAAGAGAACGGTTGCATTATTTTTTCGGCTTTGACCGACCCCGACAGTTTCAATAAACTTCAATTCGGTCGAGGCAAGCTCGTTAAAAGGGAAAGAAGCGAGGCGAGGAATCGCGCTGATTCGCGTCTCCATCGCGTAATAGCGGGTCCCGGCTGAACCCTGGAGGGGGGCTTTTCGTGAGGCGCGAGATATCGGTGTGCCGCGCGACGTATAAGTAGCTCGGTAGAGCCGGCGGACCACCCAGGCACCGAACGAGCGACGTGATATCCGAGGCCCCCGGGGGACTTCCGTAATGCGCGTGCGAGAGAACCGAGCGAGAGAACTCGGCTTTTACAGCGCGTGTCGATCGCCGCCTCGCTCGTGAATTTATCCACGCGCCTTGTTTCGGAGATACGTCGTGAAATTCGAGTTTCACGCCGAATACGTAAACATTCGACAGACTAGTACGAGTCGATTTTCAATTCGGAATTCTCGTTTAGAATTAACGACGAGAATTGCGAGGTAACGGAATTATTAAGAGCTCATTAGGGACCCAACGAAATGCTTTTAAAAATTTGTTGTTAGAAATCTACACGGAGAGAAAAAAACAGTAATATTCACCATAGTAATCATTATTATTCAAATTGCTGTCATTGTTGCACAAATGTGGTTGCAAAAATCATCGTTATTATGTAATGTAGTAATGGTTACTATGTTGCATGGTGAATATTACTATTCTTTTCTCTCCATGTATTAAATATTTTTTTTCGTTAAAATCTGAAGTAAACTTCAGAGTACTAGAAATGAAAAACACGACGAGAACTGGCCAACTTGGAAAAGGACTTCGTGAAATTAATAGCCGGATTTTGATTGCCATTCACCGCGAAGCCGCAACGATTTTCTCTTTTCCTCAACATGCGGTAGCACTGTGCGGTTTTCAACGTCTGTGCTCGCGCGCGCGATCGTAATGAACTCTCCGTTACCAACGACAATTTAATTCCTGACCACGCGCGTCTTTTATTCCCCGCTCTCGAAGAAGGAAGTCGTCAGATTACGATACATCATCGAAGACAAAACGATGATTTTTCTTTCTAAAGATTCGACGGGTGAGGTCCACCATTTTCGGTTCACCGCGATAGGTCGACGGGTTAAACCATAAAACGGGGGATCGGCAATTCGCTCGGCCAGTCCCCGAGATAGGAACCGTGGCACGTATAAGCCCCGGTCGTTAAAGGAGAGAGGAAAAAGGAAGAAAATAATAACAGCCATATATGTATATATTATAAGACACGATCCGGTAGAACGGACGGATAAAGAAGTTCCCCTCTCCTCCGAGAAAGAGTACTTACGGTTATCGAGAGTCCCGACTCCTATTATCTCACGTCTTCCATTAATGCGTAACGCTCTCGTACAAATTTCAGCTTTAGATTACCGTCGGCGCGATCTTTATATATATATATATATATATATCTCTCTCTCTCTTTTACGCAGAAAAATGTAATTTTCCTCGGGCCGAGAAGCTTTAGGAGTAGGTGTAAAAGTATGAATAAACCTCGACAAAAAAATGTAAAACGTGGACGTAGTGTTTCTAAAAAATTCATTTCACCTCGAAACCTTGAGAACAGTCGGAATTTTTGTGTCGCGGGCAAAAATGCATACGTAAGGGGTAAAACTCATTCCCGATGCATTCATCGAGATACTGGAAATCGTCGTTGGCGTTCCTCGTTCACGGGTTTTATCTGAGAGACGATCCTTTTGACGGCGAGCAATTACTTTATTTTGACTCCGGCTGGATCTTCCGTCTCGCTTTACCGGCCGGCTTTCTGACTTTTGAACTCGGCCGCGAGGCCTTTGTCGCCACCAAAAGTCACAGATGGAGTCGAGATCCACCCGCGGAGCTAGCATTACCTGTTCCTCTCTCGGTACCTGTCGGTCTTAAGGATCGGCGAGAGATCTCTCGGATCGCGACAAATGGTTTTTGACCGGTTTTTGCGCCCCACCGAATTCTATGGCGGTATCGAGTCGGCGGGGAGAGGAGGAATTCGGAAGGGCTGCCGATAGACGATCGACGAGCTCCGTGGGTGTTTCGTGTATACTCGATGCATCGAACATCGCGCCGAGGGTGGCCCTTTTATTTACCTCCGGCCGACTTTATTTTTCAGTTCGCAAACGTAACGCCGACACACGGAGTCGTTGCGACAATCGATTCGGCCCGCGTAGAAATCTCTTTTGACTTCTGCCCATCTAAATGCGATTGATATCTGTTTTCCCTTTTTTTTTCACAAAGCGGTAACGGTAAAAAGGATTCTCGGTGGTTCATTTTAGAGAAACTAGACTAGACGTTGATTGCCCTTGGTTAATACTTCTTGGTACATCCCCAATAAAGTTCCTTTAAGGAACTTAAAGTTAAAATTTCCGTATTCCTTTGTGGAATAAGCCGCTCCGAAAAATTCTCGAAAAAATTTCCACTCGAATGTTTTCTAAATTTCGAACATCTGGATTTTCCGAAAAGAAGTTAATCGATTCATCATGTTTAAAACATAAACATGCAAATGGGATTTCTTGAAGTTGTTCGTGAAGTTGAGAGGAAAAAAATCGCTGCCGTAGAAAACGGACTTCTTCCTCTGCTTTGCACTTGAATGATCCAATTTCGTGCAACAATCTTCGGAGTTACACCGCGACAACGTCAGTCCCACCTAATTTTCCGTTTACTATAGACGACGTTGTACGATTCTGTGGTTACACGCTCCTTTGAAATTGAATGGTCGAACCACGAAAAGATTCGATGGGGGAGGATTTCGTGTCGAGCTCCGATTTTCCGCGCGACAATCTCGTTGACTGTATCTTTTCTCTTTTTTCTTCTTTTTATAAAATTCACTGGTCCGTGAAACATCTCGTTACAATGCTATTACGCGTTGTAGCGCAAAGATCGAGGGGTGTCGATCTGATTTTTATCACATTGCAGACCGCTCTGCTTCACGTTGACAAATGTAGTTGTGATCCCTTTGTAACGCAGAAGTCGAAAACATCGAGGTTCTTGTTTTGTCGACAGCGTGAAGTTTATCGTTAGTTGACATTTTTCGGCAAACGTCAGTCGGTTTACTTTCTCCTTAAAAATTTTATGAAAAATTTCAAGTTGTTAATGAATCATATCCATTTATTTCTCTAAATCTTTTAATATTCATTTGATTGAACGATCACAACCCCACAAAGAAAATAAAACTCTATTAAAAAATCGCTCATCGTTTGTAACCTCAAACAAGGTAATTGTAACACGAATAACAAAATTTAGTGTTTGGAATGTATTAAATATTTTAGAAGTCTTTAGGAGAATGGAATTGTCTCGATTTCAAACATAATGAAACGTCATTTGAAAATTTAAATTTTAAATAAACAAGTTTGGTTCATCAACCGATAAGAAAATGGAAAGTTCCCCTACTTTTAGTAAAAGATCTGTCGTATTTAACAATACTAAAAATGGAAAAAAATCTGAGGGTCCCAAAATTAACCCCATTGACAAAATTAAAGATATCGAAACGCGAATACGTCAGCTTGGATCTGATCGTAGTCGAGAAAAATGGGTAAATCCAGGTTTTTAGTCGAGTTTAAATAAAATGAGTCATTAACCGTTAAATTTGGTAGAACCAACCACAAAACTCGTCAGCAAATGGTTCAAAAGTACAAGGCGTTTTGAGCAATTGCATGTCGGACTTGGATGAACTAAAAACGTTCTTAGAGAAAGACAACGCTTGGTGGGAAATGTTTAAACAACGAGAGGTTAAATGTTGCAATAAGAAATCGCCTCACTTACATGGATATCTCGATGGAACACCTGCAACTCTGAAAATATTAGAGGGTGGAAAGGACCATGTATGCAAAACTTGATATGAAATAATTCTAAGGATGAATTATTTTGAAATAAATTTTAATTAAATTAAAATTTAAAACAATTTATCAATTATCGAATATTTAAAGTATTAAATTGTTAATGCAATGAACACTGCGGTCACCCAGGTCTCGATGGATTCTCAGTCGTCTTTGGGCGTTGTCACGAAGAAAAAATCTTTACTCTCGCGTCTTTTGAAAGGTAAAAGCGGATCGAATTTTTGTCTGGATACAGCAGCGTGTCTTCCTCCAAACAACGATTTGACGACTTCGGGCACTACTATGCATCCGGAAACTAGAGAAAAAAAGATATCCACAGAGCCTACGGGTAAAAATATTTTTTCTGGCAATTCGATCATCTCGACGGTTAACTTTTCCGTGTAATTCAAGCTAAAATCTCATCGAATGTCGCAGCATTGAAGACCAGAGAGAAAGCGGTTACGACGATTTCCGCAATGAGAAAACCAATTTCGGCGTGTCAAAGAACAGGAAAATGCCCACTAGGTGGTCCACCACCAACACGCGAAAGACGTAGGCTCTGAACACTTTGTTTCCCATTATTTCGTAACTTTAATTTATAAATTTTTTAGTTTCTAGTGTTGGCTCCAGAATTCAAAAACCAAACGGTATGGTATAGAAAAGGACCTCGAGATTCAACTTCAATACCACTGAAAACATTTAAAAGCGAGAATGCAGAGCTTGAAAAAAACGTTATTGCCGAGATACGAGAGAAGGGAATTGTAGAAGCTATTGTAAATAAATTTATTTTCCACATTAAAAAATTAAATTTATTTTTTCTATATTTATTGACCTAATAGTTACTCTTTTCGAAAATAGAAAGAAGATCTAAAAACGTGTACCATGGTACAAGAAGTTTCTGTGTCGAGAAACTACAATTCATGTAGCGAGTAAAAAAAGATAAATGTTAATAAATATCAATAAACTGTGAAGTTTTCTGACTGTAACAAAATCCGTTTCTCATTTGTTATTTTCGAGTATGGAATTCGGTTGACGTCTAAATTTCTCATTCTCACGACGCTCGAGTTAATTTTCAAATAAATTTAAAAAAATTCGTAAAAAATATTGTACAGAAAAATAAGAAAACGATTTAATCGTCTGAGGAGATGGTGGAAAAAGAAACGTTTTCAAGAGTCACGCGACGATGAGGTTAGTTCCCGACTACAGATGTTACGTAAAAATACTTTTAAGCGGCGGCGCTCGAGAGAAGATAAGACCTGTCGTTCTCTACTAGCTTTACTATTTCACCTAAAAAGCTTTGTCGCGTGTTTAGTGGGCAGGCAAGGACAGGATAATAACGATAGCCAGATGCACAGCGAGCGGCCAGGACGACAGCTTGAGAGTGGGCACCCGAACGATAGTCACACTGCGACAGTTCGCGATCCTGAGATCGACCCCGTCGTCTTCCACGGAGACTAGCCTTAGTTCAAGCGAGAGTTACAGCGAATACACGACAACGAGCAGTAACAGCGACAGTACATGAAAATGGCCGAGCCTGAACGAAAACACGAACGAAAATCTTCTACCCAGTCTAGCAAATCTGTGAACATCAACGAAGACAAAAATGAGCACAGAGGTTGGAGTTACTTCAAATTTTATTCTATACTGAAAATAAGAATTTGTTGTAGTTATTTGACATTTACTTAAAAATATAAGAATAAAAGAGTCGATAAATGTTCATTTTCGGTATACTATAAAATCATTTTTAAAAAATTTTAGTTGAGAACGTTTCATCAGTCGGCGAAACTGATTCATTCAAAGCTATTTCCGACGAGTCAGCCTCTGGGACGAATACCGAACCTGCGATAACAGTCTGCATTAACGAGAAATTCAAAAATTCGATACCATCCTGCAGTAAATCGGGCTGTACAAAGAAAAAACTCGAAAAGAACCGAAAATGTCCAAAAAGTAGTTACGGTGTTTCTTCACCGTTACGGTATTTGAGGAAAAAATCGAGAAAGACTTTGGAATGGGTGAAACGCGTTTACGGAGATTTCACCACAAAGTCGTCCAAAAATATTATACTCGAGTGCGACGTCGAAAATGGTACAGTTCATCTTGACAACATAAACGAAAAAATAATCAACATCACCGATAAAGACGAAGAAGCAGTAGAAAACATCTTGCCGATTCGTGTGGTTTGTATGTAATTTCCCGTAAAATAATTCGGAGCTTTCTCGATCGCTCGAAATTTTCAGGGGAATGTGAAACTGGAAATACCGATGACGGACTCGTCGGACAGTGCGAGCGAGATTTACGTGGAGTCTTATCATGTAGTGAGGAGAAAGAAAAAGAAAAAGAAGTCGACTGGAAAGAGTACCAAGAGAGACAAAACGATCCTGAGAATCAGGAGATCCAGATATCGCTCTAATAATTTCGCGAGAAGGAAAAATCATCAGCTAGAAAATTCATCGAAGTCGGAATCGAAAAACGAGAGCGAGAACGACTGTCGTTGTCCCTGTCACACCGAATATCACGATTAGAAAGAAAAAGTCATTTTCAAACGCACGCGACTTCGGTTCCTCTTGAACGATCCATTATCACATCGTGACGATTTACATATCCATTCGCGGTGTCACCGAACACACCCCGGTGTCGTTTGTCGTTTGTCACCGCATTGTCGACTCGATGATTCGCGGTGTATAAAAAAAAAAAAAAAAAAAATAAAGAGAAACTCGAGGAGCCAAAAATGAGAGAAAGAATAAAAACGGATAGCCGGTCCGATAGGTGGGCGTTAAGTAGCGATATATCACGTTATGTGCATTCAGGAGGCAAATCGACTTTTATTGCTTTATAGCACTTGTAAGCCCGACTATAGGCACGCGCGTAATCTCAAGAGGGGAACGCGTTATTACCAACTTTTTTTTTGCTTTCACTCCTCGAATAAGCGAGACGCCGACCGAGAAAATTGTTCTCGATATTCGAACGTTTCGATTTTCATTCTCGTTGCGGGATCGATTTACTGTATCGCGGTGAACTTGTGTTTGCTTATATCTGCTCTAAATAAAAATATCGAAGCGCGAAAGGAGAGTCACGAACTCGGCGAAGTCGTGGCGAGTATCGGTAATTCGGTACGCATTGTTTGTTTTTTTATAGTATCATAGCGTAAGAGCATTGGGTGTGACACGCGATGCTTATGACAGCTGTCAAGTCCGACTGGGTCGAACGTCAGCTCGATTTGACGTGTTGTTTAGAACGACTCGGTGTCCCTCCTCTTGCTGGTTCGGTCTTTTTTTTTCTCGACTGGTTTTATCGAATCCTGGCTTGTCGAACGTCAAATTGCTCACGACGATAATTTTCTCAATCGTATACTCGATTTTTACCCGGCAATTATAATTCTCGTGCGAGTAAAATTTTCCGAGGAGAACATTTCTCGTCTTAATTATCCCATTTTTTACTCAATCGCGGAATCACTTACGACGAAGCTCGAGCGTCAATAACACGGCCGTCGTTTGGTTTCTTAGAAAATTCGCGAGTTTAAAGTCTGGGCTGATATTACCGTAAGTCTCTGCGCGTCAACGGTGGTTTTCTTCAAACGGACACGCAATAGGAGAAATAATCTCTGCACGAGAAATAAAGAGAAAATATAAAAACATGAAAAAATACTCGAGACGTGTGTTATTACGTATGTTTGTTTCTACAGTATTTTACAGGTTTTTCAGACTGTATTTTATGTTAATAAACTGAAATATTATCATGGTTACCCAGATACATCTCGATACAAAAATTCCTGTACCCCGTAAAATTTTTCCTACCTACTCGAGAGGACTTGAAAATATTTCAAGTTTCACACAGACCAGAAACTTTGCACAACTCTGTACAACTGTATAAACGATAGCGTAGTCAGAAACAAGTGATCGGCAAATGACGTACCGGCCACCTATAATTTCGACTATTTTCAGCTTACAATTTATTACTACGCGATATTTACAGTCCCTCGCGCTTAATATCTCTTTTCGCGTCGGTTCGAAACCGCTTCGCGATTCTCCATTTCTTTTTGCTTGCTCCCTCTCTCTCGCTCTCTCTGCTGGACTCTCTACCTCGTTCGAATACCAAACGCGAAATAATCCCGACGAGCGTGTCACGTCAGCCGACCAAGTCGTACATTATCACCGACGACGGCGTAATTAACGTCAGAGCGCTTGTTATTTTATTAACACTCGCGGTCGTAATTAAACGATATCATACGAATAAATACGTTGACGACGACGGATCGACGAGCCGAATAGAACCGGAAAAGTCGAAATCCACCCTTACGCTCGCGAAAGTCGAATAAAAGACTCGAATAACAAATGTCGTGTTAATTTCTCGGCAACGAGGAAGTGGCACTGTGCGTTGTTGCGTTGATTTCTACGCCGTTGTAAATCAAACTTGATGCACGCACGGCTCGTTAGATGTACACGGCACGTGTAATTGCAACTTGTGCGTACCGATCTCAATGTTTTCGCGAGCGGAAGTTAACGGTTCGGATGTGGGCGTGACGTTGATAATATTAAACGCGGAAAAACAAAGAATGAGGATCATTGATACGTGAAATTACGTTACTCTTATATAACACCAGAATAGAATGGAATACTTTGAAATAATAATTTTCAAGATGAAGATCAAAAATGGTAATATTCGAAACAATAGCAATCTAGTGATATATTACAACTACTTTGTGTACAAAATTTTCATTACACGACCACTTTGAATGCGATGACCCATGACGAATGCAAATGGTCAGTTTACCGGGTAACCCTTAAGGTTGATATTTCCACCGAGTCAATTTACATGACTCGTGTGGACGGGTGAGACCCAACAATGGCTTTTGGTATGTTGGTTTCTCGACACTGGTAAAGGAAAACACGGCATGGAAAGCGTGAAAATTGCGGAATCTTCCTTAAAAAAATCAACGGGTGGTCGAAATGGTTTCCTTTCCCCGCATGAACTCGTAACCGATGCACTCGCTTTTTCACCTGTCAGCTGATACCACTCTTTTTTGTTTTCTCTGTTTAAATTTTTATTATTCCCTTGACTCGTTACATCTGACTTGTAAATTGAAACCTGCTGAATACGTTACCGGTAAACGAACGATGCGGTCGGTAAGAAAATCTTGTCCGTGCACTCATATTGAGCGACTGAAAATTACCAAAACCGTTCAATATTGATTATTCTTTTATGAGGTGTGTTTTTAAAATTGTAATGAGCTCTGCTTCCAAAGAAATCAGTTTAGTTTCCTCTCGAAAATTCCGGTCCCAAAATGAGTGGTAAAATTTCGCTATTGTCGAGACAATGACGGTCAACCGCTCGTTACGCTACCTTTTCCTCATTTTCACGTGGTGCTCGCCGCGGGCATCCGGACCCGTCCATTGTTGGATGCAAATTCGTGAATTAGGGGCTCTTTTATATAAACAAAAGCCAGTCGGGGGTGAAAATCTCACTCTCGGATGGGACAATGGCGGTTGACCGCTCGTTACGCTCCCTTTTCTCGCGTTTCACTTTGCCCCGTTCTCTGGTTCGTATGTAAATCGCGAGGACTGCTTCGCCGAGTCTACCTCGATTTCTCTTCATCCTTTCGTCTTCCGCGTATCGTATAATAGACGACAAAAGTCGGAATTCGTCGATCGAGACGGAATCTCGACTCGGAAAATCCATTATCGTTTTTTCATCCCGAGACACCAGACGACGCGGGCGTTGATTAATCGCGATTCCGTCATTCGCAATCTCTCGCGGGAATAACGAAAAGAGAAAAAAAAAAATAATTACACTTCACCGTCGGACGCGAGGATATACGTCAGCGACAAAACGTACATCCCGAATACTCGGGTTCCCAGCCGATACACATATTCTCTCGTATACTCGGGATCGGCGAGGAGGAAGACGAGGTAAGAGAGGACGAGGAATAAAAAAATCCGACACCATCGTTCTCGCGAGAGTAGAGATCTCGACGTGAGGACTTATAAACGCACACCCACATTACATTTGAACGATGTTGTGTGTTGAATTCTCGCATGCTGGTTTCCACACGCATAATCACTTGTCTCGTCCATCATAAGTCCCTCTCGTTCTCCGGCCCTCCCCCTCCCCCTCTCACCCCACCCTCGGGCTCTCGTATACACACTCGAATGTAATACGCGGGCCCACGCACGAAACTCGGAGAGAGAAAGAGAGAGAGAGAGAGAGAGAGAGAGAGAGAGACCCGTCCGACGTCTCCTATAACGTTTCAACACACGCCCACGTTGTCGGTCGGCTCGCTTTCAAAATGTCGTAAGTCAAATTGCCCGGAGTGCACCGTTTCATCATCCGGACGTGCGTTCGAGTCGGTGCAACGACGGGGTGGATTTTTCGGGCGAGGGGGTAATTCTTTACGAGACGGAACGACAGGTACCACGGGAATCGAGCTCGACGCGGATTTAGATGACTCGAGATTCGATTCGACGTTAGATTCGACGTCATAATCGTCGAAATTTTGGAATTCGACGATCGATATCTCTGGTGTCGTAAAAATAGATTAAATAGAATGATTACGGCTTTTTGAATACATTGTGTATCTACGATCGAGGAAAATTGATAGTTAACTGTGGGATCACGTGTCAAACTTATGCCTACGAAGAAACGAACGATAAACGATTATGGGGCATTGTGCGCAATTGAGATTTATCGAAAATCGCCGAGTGAAAGTATCCCGATCGTCCGGGATAAGAGCCCGGGTGTACAGCGAAATTGCGATACGTTTTACGATATTATCTAGCTCGATAGTTGAAACTAGCAATTTAGCGCTACGTCGTTATATAGCGTGAAATTTTTGTCCGGGGCTCGCGAACGTGTAATTTGAACCTCAACGTCAACGAGAGTCGATTGGTGTATTTGCGAATAAAATTTTCAATGTACGGCGAATCGTGGAAAATTGATAGATCATTAACGACGAGAATGGACTTTCCGCGAGGAGGAGAGAGAGTGTGGGGGAGAGAGGAGAAAGAGAGAAGGAAGACGTGGCAAGAGGTAAGCGATAGGTTGACAGATGGGCATTAACGATTCGCGCGATGTCCATCTCGACGATTCGATTGGCGTCGGCGCGCGTCAACAACTCGCGAGGTGACGAGCCCAAGATTCGCATCTAGACACGCCGTTTCCTTCCTTCGCTCGTCCTCCGAAACTTCGAATACAACGATGAGAAAAAAAACGTTGAGTCGAATGAATATTCACTGGAATAAATTAAATAAAATTACTAATTACCAGTGTAGAATATTCACTCGAAGAAATTAGTTTTAATTGAAATCAATAATTGTATTTACTAATTTTTATACCAATTACAACTAGTACAGTCTGGTTAGAAAATTAATTAGTTTAGCTATAACGATTTGCTACTTCATATAATTCTCTCAGTGTATACCGACAAATTCCAAATCTCGAATTTCGTTCTACAATTCACTCTGGAGGGACCAAAATAGATATTTTTCGAGCCGACAAATATCCTCTTCTCAACACGGCAGGTTTTTATCGCGCCACCGAGGTATATCGAGAAAAAACGTTAATTGCAGGGAGAGAAACGTTCGTTTTAATAACTTTCTTGTTAGCTCGGCCTATAGCCGGTAAAGAGGACGTATGGAGGGAAAATCTAATTTACCCAAGAAGGTGGTTTCGCGCGCTGCGCGCAAACATACACGGAGAGGCCCGGCCGGAGAGAGATAAGGGGGAACTTAAGAGACATTTCATGCTCGGCGGCTTTATCTTGTAATTAGCCAGCCGGATCTCGAATCCTTCGGCGTTTTCTTCCGTCGAGAGCGTACGGGCTGCGCTCGAGCCCGTCACGCGGGACAGTTTTACGCTCGCGAAACGAGCGAAAGAACGAATCCGCGGGAATTCGTGTCTCGCCTATATGGGAGCCATTTTTACCCCAGTCTCGCCTCTTTCCTTAATTAATTTCTAGCGTCAAAGCCATTTCGTTTTTGTCCATTTTGCGAGACGAGCTCGCGCCGTTTGTCTCGCTCTGAGGTTCCCAACATGGCGTCGGTTCGAGCCAGGCTATACTCCCGATTGTTCGGGTGTTATTGAAAATTTCGAACGAAATATCGAAATCGGAATTTTCTCGACTTACACCTTGTAAGTATCACCTCATCGTATTTGCTCGGTTCAAGTTCGAATCGATTCCTGTCCCCGATTGACGCAAGCTTGTTAACGAAAAAAAAAGAGGCGATAATTTATTCGATCGATGGAATTTTTTTTCTCTCAAGCGAGATCGCGATTTAATGGCTAACGCGTGCTTGCATTATTCATCGAGTTATCGCGTTCTCTCGTCGTTGCATACATACTTCCCCCGATATTAATTTATCTCACCGCGTAACGAATCCTCTCTCGCGATCGGTACGTAATATTTTCTTTTTTTATTCGAGCATGGCAAATCGTGTCGAGTAATTGCGAATGTGTGAACTCGATCGCGGGAGTAAAATTGATCGGGGAGTCGAGGAGAGGGGCGAACATGGGCGTTTTTCGTTTAAACGTCGAAACGAAGCCGACGGGCAGCAAAAATTGCCCACGTCCGTCGGATCCTCTCGGTCTCGTTCCTCGTCCGACTCTTCACCAGCCTGTATTTATATCGATATCGCGAAACGGCTCCGATTTAACACGCGTCGCTCCGATGCGCGAATATTCTCATCGCTTCTATAAATCACTCGTTATAATTATTCGCAATAATAATCGTAAATCACGCGGTTATTATTTATCGACGCGCGTAACGTCGGCTGCTCTCTTGCAGTCGCACGAGAAATCGTTATCATTATTCGACGAGGATATAGCGAGAGTGTACAAGCTTTGAGCACTCGGCGTTCGACGAGATCCATAAATAAATTCACGGCGTATGACCTCATTGGAAAGGAATAGATAAGGAAGAAGGAAAAAAATACGACATAAATTTTCGTTCGATAACGAACGTATGAAAATCGTGTATTTAAGAATAGGTTGTATACACTCAGCATTTTTGAACAAGTCGCTGCTACAAATGGACACAAGCGATGTATTCATGATTATCATATTATCACGTGTATGTTAAAATAGTAATGTACGAAGGAAACCCATAAAAAAATTAAACTACAAAAGATCTCAGAAAAAAGTAATATTTTATCGAAAAAGCGCCCCTTGATTTTTGCGCTGAATGTATATCAACTGAAGTTTTTTCGAATTCATAAAACAAATTTAAGTGGTCGGCGGGTAATTAGCCATGCGAGATATCTAGTTGTCTTACAAGAGTGTTGCAAATTATGCAAATCGTGTTACAAAATAGAGAATCGGGCAGCAGGGTACAGGTGAACTTAAATGCCAAAATCGTTCCTTTGAAAAACATAGATAAGGAAAAAAGAATAATTTACAAGCGTAAAGGTGTGTTTCCTTTTCTCGTTTTCGCGTCTTATCGAATTTCGAATGTACGGTAATAACATATATCGTCGTAACACTAAAGCGGCTAATTAGTCGGGTAGCGCGGTACCCGCAGAACTGTATGCCCTCTCGCTGTATCGATATTTCGCACGGGAGAACACACACAGGCAAAATAAATTACCTGTCAACATCGGTTACACGGTACGCGACGTATGCGTATGTATGAGCAATTCGGCCGTTACGCAACAACATCTCGCGTTATGAGTACGTCAGTGAGATTGTTGAGGTTCGGTAACTCTCAATTTACCAGTTCGCGTATACGCCACGAAAATTCCTTAGCTGGATCTGCATAGGCTTATAATAGACTTGTTTTCGACGCGTTTCCGTTCGTTAAAGAATTTACGAGTCGGAGGTCGCTCACCGCGACAGTTGTCAGCCTATATGACTCTTGGAAGTTTAATATTAGAATATTTGGGATAGGAACGGATATCGTAATTCGAAAAGGACGGCAGTTGGTCTGGGAGAGTTTAAAAAAAAGAAAAGAAAGGAAGGCGTCCTTTTCTTCGGGGCTGGGTCGATCCACCGGCTCGGCCTCCTAGAGGAAGGGGAGGCTAGAAGATTTTGGAATCGCATTACGGCAAACTGCAGATGCTCGTGCCCTCGGCGCACCTTTCTCTCCCACACTCGAGGATCGGCCGATTAACCGAACGCACACACGTGTATACACCCTAAGCCTGTTTTATGTGCCCCTATTCGCCAGGAGACACCGCGGAATATATCCACTCGACGTTTACGCGACCGCCATGCCGAGGGCTTTTCTCGACGCTATCATTGTTGAAAGTCGTTATTACCCAGCTAATGTACGATAAATTATCCCTCGGACTCGAATTAATAAACGTTAGACAAAAATAGCGCAATTGTTACGCCGATCGTTCGAATTTTCTCTCGAAAATTTCTGATAATTTATCCACATTTTTACGTGAATTATACTGGACTCTTGTAAGAGCCTAAGATTCGTCGTATATTAGCCTCGGAATATGGCGGACTTATGGTCAGTTTCTAATTTAGTAGAGATCCCGAAGACAATATATACATCGATTCCGATCCCTCCTCTCGCTCTCGCTCTGCGTGGCGTCCCGCACGAATGTATATCCCACGAGTGGTTAACCGCAAAAGAGAGAAATAATTGCCCCACCCCTCTAGCACGCTCGCTTCGAACCGATCGGCTCTCCAGATAAAATCCGGATAGCCGTTTTCGTATGGCCGCGAGATTATTATACCTAGCCGGACGCCATACGTGTATAGGATTGGGACCGCATGTCGTGAGTTAGAAAACAATGTGGTAATTACGTACGAGGCACGAGCAGTTCGAGAGAATAATTGAGCGAGTCAAGAATGAGATACAGATAGAGGAAAACTCGAGATGCTCGCGTTAAGATCAATTTGCGTCTTGAGTTAACGTTAAATACATGAATTCTGAGCAAATCCAAGAGTAAAACTTTCTTGACATAAAACTGAGAAGAGAAGGAAAATTATCTTGAGCCGAATAATCAGTTTTTTCTGTGTACAGATCGGTAATTAGAGAGGCTAATTTGTAGAGTATATAATCCCGAGTACACGCGTATGGAATCCTAATTCAGTCGTTAAAAGGCGAGAAACAGCGAGTACTTAAGCTTGATTGATATTTATCGAACACCGTAATTCCGTCTCGAGTTACGTGTATTTTAAACGCAATCTCTTCCGAGGCAAGAGGGAGAGAGAGAGAACGAGTTTTAATTAAAAACCGTTTAGGCGTAACGCTCGCGCAAATTTCGCTAGTACATTCCAATTAATCGAGGCATTAAAGGAATCGCAGAAGCGAGTCTCGGGGTTTATTGAAATTCGTTACACGCGCGATAATCCTCTTCGATTCGAGGATTGACTTCTTTGCATTCCGCTTTTAGGTGCCACGAATTCCACCTCTCCTCCGGCATTCACGAGCGGCCCTCTCTCGAGAAAAAAATGGGCGGCGCTTTGGATCTCGCGTGGCCTGGTTAGGTTCGCGTGTATCGAGGCCGGGCCCTGTTTAGAAGGGGTCCCTCCCCCCCACCACCGCTCCCGTCCTTCTCCCACCCCGCCGACGAAGCTCGCGCGCGCACGTCGACACGCCGGTTCGGGAATATCGATATAATAATCATCTCGCGTATCGTAAAACTCTCAATCGAATTTTCGCTCCTCGAACGCAGAAATTTATCGCTCGCATATATTTCCAGAGGAATCCAATTATTTTTTACACTTGCTCTTCCCCCCTGATGTTTTATTCGAAATTTAAAACAACCCGTGAAAAATAGCCGAGAATTTCCGTATTTTCAATCCAATAATTCAAGTTCCGAGGCGGCCGATGGTTGAAAGATGGCGGTAAAGTGCGCGGTTATTTCGGTAAAAGGGAGAATATACGTCGAAAATTCAGATACTCGGGTATAACCGAAGCTTTCTCGTCGGAGGCTCTTCGTTTTGCGGGTCTCACGAAAGTGGAGGCGAAAGGGAGATAGAGAGAGGGAGAGAGAGAAGGAAAGAATGCTGGAAGATAAGCAAGTACGCGAACGGGAGGCGAAATGGGAGACATCGTCGGGAATGAAATATCTCTCTCACGGCAAGTAGGTAGATCCTCGTTTCGTCGGGCGTGTACGCGATCAGTGGCGTAGCTACCTTGCACGTGGTGCGGAATAGCAAGAAGGGTGCTACCGAGTCATCCGTTCTACCAGAGTATCGCGAATTATTACGGATAATTACCACTGCCTGATATTTCGTTGATTTATACTACTGGAATTTATCGAACCAATGCAAAGTTCTTGAGACATTTTGAAAAATGTTAGAGTACCGAAATTTTGTTATTAGAGTATCATTATCGTTTATAAACGCTATGTAAATATCGATAAAATCGATAATGAAATCCTAGCTTGTCCAGGCTAGTAGAATGTCGTCACAGGGTGAGAATATTGCTCGCGGTTACTCGCTCGACGCCACTGGCTCACCGTGCGCGCCTGCGAACGTTTTGCGTCCGGCTCTCCGTACGTATTAATCACGCGATTCGTCCATAACCGTATTTCAGCTCGGCGCACGGGCAACCCGAAGCCGACGGGACGATGTGTATTGGTTATAAGCTCTTTCTCTCTCGCTCTTGCACTCTCCTCTCTTCTCCCTTATCCTTCTTCTCTCTCCCTCTTGTTCGGAAAGATTTTCTTACTTTCTCGTGCTCGTGACTTCGTTCGCTTTTGGTCTCCGCTTTCCGCGTCGCGATTGAGCCGATCCTCGATGCCGATATAGCCATGTATAGCGAGCGTACACGCAATTCGCGAGCGAAGCAGCACGTTTATCGTACAACGTGTAGGTATAGGTGTATATGCGCTCTGGTAGCGAGATGAGCTCAAGGTGGCTCGTTCGAGAGGCTCACGACTCCCGACGATACAGTATATCGGGATTTTGCAATTTCGTAATGGCGCAACTCCTCGGTATTTGATTACGACTAGAAATCCCGCGACTGAGTTATTCCGGAATTCTCGTTCGCGGGAATGCGGCTATTCTCGATCGTCGCGAGCGATAGAATTAAATCGGTGCGATTTTCAGTCGGAAATATCGCGCGCGGTAATTGCAAATTACATACGCCGGCGCGATTACGTCGTTACGGTCCATTATAACTCGATACATCATAATCTTTTCTGTCTCTCGAGTCAGCGCGAGACAATGCGAGAACGTTTGATCGATAAATCGCGGCCAATTCTCGGAAAACGCTCTCGGCTGGACATTTTCACCTCGAAACGATATCATTATCGAGACGGGAATTATCGTCGACAACGATCGTGGAAGGGAGACGGCTCGACTTTTCTCCGCGATAAATTCCCGCCACGAAAACGTTACGGCTCGGCCGTTTCGCGGAGCCGCGCGGGACAAAAGAAACTGCTCTTAGTGGAGCATATCGGGTGCTCGTTTCGATCGTCGGGTGATCCACCGTCTCGGCGATAAGAAGACGAGAAAAGGAGAAAAAGAGAGGTGAAAAAAAAAGAGGTGAAGATGAGAAGGCTGGAGAATCGTTTCGGGAAGGTAGATAAGTATAGAGGGGGTGAGGAGTGGAATGGAAACGAAGAAGATCGCGAGAGCGGCAAAGAAGAAACTGCAAAGAGGGATAGAGAGAGAGAGAGAGAGAGAGAGAGAGAAAGATTTTCGACTTGGGTGGTCCAGGAATACGCGAAGCGGCAGTCGAGAGTCCTGTCGAGTCCCCGCGCCGCGCGCGCCACCTCGCCGGGTGCATGCGGCACATTCTCTCTCTCTCTCTCCCCTCTCCCCCAGCCCCTCTCTCGGTCTTTCTCACTCGCGGGATCCGGCCCCCGGCTGCCCCCACCACCGCTGCCGCCACGGGAGCCGCCAACTGATACGAGGCCACTCCTGGCTTAAACACGGCTCGCTACCAGCCGTTCTCTCTTTCCCTCTTTCTCTTCGCAGTTTCTTTCGCTCCTACCCCACCCACCGAACTTTGCCGAAAACTCGCCGGACGACCCGCCGCGCCTCATTTATATGCCCGTAATTAGGTAGTCACCCCTAATGTCTCCTCTTTTGTTTGCCATCTCGCGTCTAGACTACAAATGAACTCGCATCCCTCATCGTGATCACTTCTCTCTCTCTCTCTCTCTCTCTCTCTCTCTCTCTCGCGCATCTTGGTATTATTCTTTTCGCGAGCCAGCGAGGCTAAGAGAGCAAAAAAAAAATTCAATCGTTGGCTCTCCGTTTTTGTCCGCGCACACGTTCCGACGGGATTTCGTAACGGATCGTTCTCGCTCTTTCTCTCTCCCCGTCTCTTCTTTTTTATCCCGACGGTATGGATGTGATACAATTATAAATTAATTCCGTGTAGAGAATCCGCGATTTTTCATACCCGCGATGAGGAATGGGTTCCGGGAAAAAGCACCGGTAGGAGGTGGCGTGTGGCAATTAGATGCGTTTAGGAGTCGCGAGAGAGGAGAGAAAAAACTTTGACCGGGAGGGGAATATTAATTCGCGTTGGTAGATGGCGCCAGCGGTACGGCTAACAAAAGAACGTCCTCTCGTTCCTCACACGGCGCGCTGCCGTAATTTGTCCTCGTGTACAGCCAAATTTTCGTTTTGCGTCGTTCTTCGCTGTACTCGCGAATAAAAGCACTCTCGGTTAGCGCTCGACCGACTCGCACCCCTTTCGTTTCGGATTAATCGCGAGGGTTAATTTGGCCGGAACTCGGAGCCTGTTATCTCCCACGGAGTATTTGCGCAGCTCATCCCGAATCACGTACCGGGTATACCATCGTGCGGATAATAATACAGCCGGGGCGAGTGATTGCTCTCCCTGTAAATCTCTCACCTCTCGTCTAGTAACGTCACGATGACGAGTCGTGATTATTCGCAACCTCGATTTCGCTTGATTCATCGATCGGCTGAGATTTTAATCGCCCGTAGACGGACGAGTTTAAAAATAAGACTTACTTATGACTTGGGGTAGATGTACCGTTTGTGGCCACACTACCACTCCCTTTGATATTTGTATTCACATGTTAAGTTTATTTCTATGATTTTAGATACGTTTTTGATGAGTATGATTTTAATTTTTTGTCAAAGACACAAAATTGCTTAAAGCGGCCACAAATGGTACATCTTCCACTGTATACGACAAAATAATAAGAAAATAATAATCAAAATAAAAGAATCGAAATTATAACTCGCGAAATCGGTCGAGCAACGACCGACTCTGATCGATGATTAAAAGCCGAGTCTACTGGTTCCGATCGTTTCGCTAGAAACGCGGACTCGCGTCGTTGACCGATCTCGCTGCTTCGAGAGGAAAAACCGCGATTCTTACGTACGCGAACACGTTAATTGCCGATCCGTGAGTCGCGCGCCTCGGGTTCCTTCCCGGAAGAGTTCGCGCGTGCTTCGCGAAGTCGTTCTGAAGACTTCATCCACGCAATTAAGCCAAACGGAGAGAAGAATTTTCCGACGATCGACGTGGAAAACGAGCGATCTCGGAATCGGTTCGTTCACCGCGCGGGAAAATTGAGACGAAAGACTGTATTAGTTTTTTGTTGGAATTTCTGTTATTTCACGTTCGTATTGTATCGTCCATTTATAATTATAAAATTTAACAGTGAAAGAATATAAAAATCGATTTTTTGAAAACCACACAAATACTATGAAAACCGTACAAATTTTTCGACTTCGCTAGAGCATTTCGTGTTGTGTATTCTCTTTCGGTTCAGTTTCGCACAGCTGAGAGCGTATTCATGAGAACGGGGCTCTCGTTCGTCAAGATAGAGCGATTTGCGATTTTTTCCTCGAAAACGCTCCGAGCGATCTCTCGAGCTTTTGTTTCGACGAATGCGTTTTGACTAAACGCAGTAGAAAAAAAAAGGAGAGGAGAACTTCCGCGATGCCTCCGGGGGCAATTCCGATCGCTTTGGTAAAACTCGTATGGTAATTACGGTCTCGAAAATGAGGCATCGAATCGGTCAACGTCGCGGCGAGTTATTAATAAAGACGCCCAGGCCCACTCACGTGCCGTGCAGTCCGCAGGATCGTTCACGATCCGCGTTGCGAACCCACGATCGCTCATTTCAACGTTAATGCCCTGCGATAATTAGCGCGAATCAACAAAACTCGGGCTCGACTCTGATAATAATTCCCCTTTTAATTATGGCCTCTTTTTTTCACTCCCCCGAACTTCTCGCTTATCGTTTAACGACTCGCGACACGCTTACCGCTGAATATTTTAATACTTGCGGGACTTTCTAGATTTATCGCGGGACGATTTATTCGCGAGAATTCCGCTATCGTTATCTATGCTGTGCTATCCTATTTAGTTATTCCAGAATGACTGGGAAATAATTACTCATGGACAGCTCTATTCATGGCGCGTCCACTCTGCCGTCTACTATTCATTCGCGATAATACAGCGACATCGAAAGCTCGATCCCAGGAGTATCTCACGTGTTCTCTTATGTATATTTCATAAACGCAAATCGCTGGAGCTAATCTCGTTCGGATTCGACTCTCATTATCAGCGCGTGCAACGATAAAATCGTATGATGCCGGAGAAAAATGATGATATATGCACGGAATGACGTGCACTCGTGTCGATCGTCATTACGGGCTCGATTACACTCGTCCCGGTTCTCCTCCGCACCCGCGAGAACGGAGACGAAGAAGAGTCAATGATTGATGATTGTCGAAACTCGCGCCGTAATTACCATGTATCGAAAATCGCGAACAGCTGCGAATTATTTTTTAACGCGATTATTTACCACCGAAATATCGTACGCCTCGAGGAATTCATCGTCGGCGTATAATTCGAGAGTTCGTAATTTCGGATTCGCGATAATTCTTGCGTTTAGGCCGCGGCTCTTCGAGCGACGATGGCGCGCACGGGATGATTTATCGTCCGGAATCGATAATGAGACAAGTAATTTTCGCGGCTCGGCTCGTAGATCATTGCGCGTGTAGATATAAGCTCGTTTTATCTTTTCCAGTTTTTTCCGACTCGGAGTCAGCCTATTAGACGAGACGAATGATACTCGGAACGGCGAGCGATAGGTTCGACCTCAGCGCTCGTTACGTCGGAACGCCAGAACGTTTCGTTCTACCGACGGAAAACGTTAATGCTTAATTTCATTAAACCGACTAAGAACGGCCGGCTAATTTTCCGCCGTTGAGCCGTCGAATGGACACCTCGGCGACGCGAATGTCGAGAATTTCCGAACGACGAGCGCATCTTGCCGGTAGAGATCGTTAATGAGCCCGATGCGATGAAGTTTCTTCCTCGAGCGTTTCGTCCCCGCGGCTTGGAAATTTTTCACGCTCGGATTTGACAGTCTTATATATCGCGGCTTTCTTTTTCTCGAATTCTGCGGTGACAAATCGCCAGCCTGGTGCGTTTGCGTCGAATTCTTTGCTCTTTTTCATTCCCGCTTATAATTTAATTTTTTTCCCTGCATTTATTCGCGGGAATGACGCGTGTCACGGGTGGTCCATCCGTTTGGCGCCTGCCACTCGTTCGCATAACGCCTCCCCGACTCGCTAAAGACGGGAGGTGGTCGATTTTTGTTTCCCTTTTTCTACTCTTTATTACTTTTTGTTCCATTCTTTTTTTCGCCAGGCTCATTTTTTCCTGTAAAAAAAATAAATTGCTCTAGCTCGCGATACGATCCGTCAAAGTAGATTCCTGTCGCGACTGATTGAAACAGCGTGAGCTCGTTAGGAGCTTCGTTCGAGGCGAGGGTATAATATAACAACGGGTTGAGAACAGTCGTATAACAGCTGGTCCCGCGGTGAGGGTAGAAACACGCGTCACCCGTAGGATCATTTATGAGATTTTATTCGAGCGTAGATTTTATCCTCCGTTTTAAGCGAGGACAACAAATGCCGCGGCACGTTCGATCAACCTCTCGCTTTTCGACTCTCTCCGCCAGCGTGACTGGAATTAGCATTTTCGTGGTTCGAGAAATTAGGTCTCCGAAAAGTTGGCGTGCACCGAGCAGATTTGTTATAACGAATATTCCATCTCGAATAATTGTCGAGTATCGTCAAATGAAATGTAAGGAGGTTCGATACAAAATGGACGGAACTGCTGAAGGTCTCGAGGGAATACGTTTCAAAATTATTTTTCGTTGCTATTTCTTACTCTTTTACCTTGAAATTGAGACCCTAAATTTCAGTATAACGATCTTTGGAAATTTCGTTGAAATTTTCAGTTCTCGAAAGGAAGCTGGAGGGAAGGGAGAGAAGGAGCGATCTGTTGACAAAAGGGGTACGATGGTATTTTTGAGGAATCGAGTACTAAATAAAACATCACCGTAGAAACCGAGAAGCTCGCCGCTAAGGGAGAGGAACAAGGCAGAGAGGAGAGGAGGTGGAAGGGAAGTCCAATCGTTAGTACGTCTGACATGTACCTCGCGCACACAATCTGGTTCGTTCTACCTCTTCTCCTTCCCCATTGCTCACTTCGTCTCTCGCTCGTCTTCTTGTCGTATATCCGATCGTCATCCTACCACGAGCTCGTTCGTTACGTATATCTCTTTCCCTCCCCCTCCCTTTCTCTCTCTCTCTCTCTCTCTCTCTCTCTCTCACTTACTGGAGCGGTGATAGAGAAAGCAAATCGCACGAACGTCCATCAATGTCGTCGCGTGTACGCACACTCGGGAGAATACACGAGGGCTCCGCTCGTCGGACGAGAAAAATACGCGAACGTGGAATATAAGGAGAGAAGAGAGAATTTTATTCGGGATTCCGCGTCAGTGCCGCACTTGGCATTCCACGACCTTGTTCCGACGTGTTTACAAGAGAAGCGGGAGCCGGCCGAGAAAAAGCCCCGGGTTTAATGGAAATACGTATAAAACTCGGTGTAGAATGAGCTCGCGTCAAGATTTTGAATAATTGCCCTTCCGGTTTTGCGGCGGGCTCAGCACCGGACGCGAGTTGCTGAATCATTCTCGCCGAGGAACTATTCGTCTTGTTCCCAGTGAGAATTTTTCCACAGACGAATTTCGGTTGGAAGATCAGATCGTTTCGTCTGCACCGTGAAATTTTTTATTTACTCAACTACTTGGGTGATCCCATGGAGTTTATATTTGAAAAAAAAAAACTTTGTTCCGATTGGTAGTTGTAAGGTACATGAATGTACATGTTTCTAGATATAATGTAACATTAATTTTTAAGTAGATCTCGTTTGGGGTGTCAAGACAATCCGCGATGGCGGTATGAACGTTCGTCCTGGTTCTTGTAGCTGTTAGCACCGTAAATTATCGACTCGAAAAAAATGTTCTCTGGAAAGAGCGCTCTTTGTTTTCTGCGCGTTTCGACATTGAGCGCTCGAATATCCGATAAAGCACGACGGTAGTAAACGTTTGAATTTTCTACTCGGTAAATGCGAAGCCGATCGATTATTCTCCCTCTCGATGCCCCGATCGAATCGGATCGAATCGGATCGATGCCTGGTTAGCAACAGTTTTCCTTTCGCTCCGCGTCGTCCGCGATCGATACGATCTATCGATCCGCGAGAAACATCGATTCCGGACTCGGCTCGCTATTAGCTCCGAACGATCTATAAGAGCCGGGCAGAAATGGCACTGGACGGTCTCTTAGATGGGCCGTGCTGATATTGGAAAAGACACTGCGCGCTCGAGTCTATACATACATACCTAAGCGGGCGAAATTTGAATAACAAAAAAATACCACCGCGTCGTCACGCGTCTTTCTTTCGAGAGAATTACGCTACCTTTTCCGTCCTTTTTATTTCTAATCTCGATACACGGATACGTAATTACGTTAATTCACGTACACGACGTTTGACAAACATCCGATTTATCAAGTTTTAGCACTCCCGTGTTGCGTAAAATATCGCGAGAAAAATAGCGAAGGATGTACGCGTTTCATTTTCTCCGCAGAAAAAAAAAGTCAAATCGACTGGTTTGCCCGGTGCGTCAACGCCATCCCGGCCTGTAATCGCTTCCGGCGATTATCGATACATCGACTTATTACGGGCCCTGCGGCACACTCGCGGATACTATTCGCGTTAATCGGAAATTGAGTCGTTTAAACTTGCTTTCCGCATTCGCGTATACAAAGTTTCTTCGCGCAAGGAAATTTATGGTTTTGTTTTTATTTTTACTCTAACAAGTTTAACTAATAAAACAGTTGAAAATACTGATGATGTTTATAGTAAATACAAACGTTACATTATAATATCTGTTCGATATAGTTGAACCAGTCTGTCAAAATTATTCTCGTTGTAATATTTCCTCGTTCGCTTTTTTCGATTAAGAGTTTTCAACTTTTTTGTATCTATTTTTTGAGCAAAAACGAGAGAAGCTTTTCGAGAAGCGAGTACGGATAACGAGAGTTCAAACGCAAAGGTGTAGGTATATCGCCATGGGAACCGATATCGATTGGGTTTTAAGCGGCGCCGATTTGTTTCAACCTTTTCTCTTCGCACTTTTTTTCGCTGACGCGAAACGCCGATCGTAACGCGATATCCTCGCGTATCATTCGATTTTTTTTGCTTCCGATTCGAAAAATTCGCGTAGTGTCGTTCGAACACTTTTCCACGAAACGAAATTGCGAAACAAACGTTTGAAACGATCTCGCGATAGTTCGATCGATTGGTTATATTTAAAAATCCGCTTTAATTCGCAAGAGTTCACGCGTCGTTAAATTACATCGATATCGCGTTCGTACTCGCCGTCACGCCATATCAATTTATCAGAGTTGGGAAAAAGGAGGTCAATTGCTCGTGCGTTAGTTTTTTTTTGCGATTCTTACACGGCTTCCTCGGAGTTTTATCGGGCCGATGGGGATTGCAGAATATCGAGGAGGAAGTCCCGAGAGGGTGGAGACTCTTCGTTAGGTTTCCGTGAGCGAATTCCCACCCCTCGGCTCGCCGAGGGTTGGAAAAGAAATCAATTCAATGTTGCGGAATAAAAGATAAGACTCCCTCTCGTTCTATCTCCTTCCTCTCCTTCTATCGCTATACGACTAATGTATCAATCATTCTGTTTGCATAACCTCTGACACGAGTGCCCGGATCGTTTACGAGGTGCGCACGAAAGCGCATACGTAAATTCACGAGACGAGCGGTATAGATACGGCTAATAAATAATTTCGTGGTAAATATCGCGTATCGCTCCAGTCTTCTCGTAACGAATACTCGCCCCGAGAGATTACAGTTCGCGTAATAGAATCGAATATATATACCTCGAGAAAATTACAACGGTTTGGTATCTTGGATCTCTGATTTTATATGCACGCTTTCTAGAGGGTTGCTCGCAATTTACCGGACTATTATACGAGTTCTAATTCTAGTATTTATCGTTCCGATTTTAATTTTTTGCAAATTGAATTGATCATAGCTATGACAGGATTTAGGATTGGCGCATAAACTGGAGAGCTTTTGTGAGATTAACGAGATCTCTCTGCTTTTTTTTACCATCGAAGATCCATCTGCCCTTTCCCTGACCACTCCTGACCCCTGGCGTTTATTCTTCTCGTCTGAACTTTTTGTACTCGTGAGACGACCTATTCCCTCCCTTTATAGATTCTACCGAACTTTAAATAATTTTGGTAAAAATTAGTATGATATTGTTAATTAAAAATTCGTGAATAGCACTCTCTTTGTACTTCAAATTTCGATAAGTCAATCCTCTTCTTGTTCAACCATCAACGCGCCATTTATTTCATAATTACAACAGACAGATACCGATCGCCGTGGTAGCATCCGGCTCGTCGCGCCGGAGCGTGCCTCTGTCGGGGGATAATAATTAGTAATTTATTATTCTTATCGTTCGCGATGTACGAAGAGCAAGAATTACGAGCCGCAATTTTACAAAAGCACGCTGAAAGCTTCATCCATAAATGGAAGATTCGGTGCAAGAACGCACGCCAGAGGCGTCCCCCGGGATCGTAAATAACAATAAACGAGTTATCAAGGCCAGTCGCAAAAATGCACATTTTGCTCCCGTGACTCAATAAATTGCTATATTACCGCGATTCTGAAATAAACGACGGGAATGCCAGTCGGAATGCGAATGCGAAACGAGAGTACCGAGAAAAGAAGAGAATCTGCTCGCGATGGGATATCTCGATACGCCGGAATACATTTTCGCTTATTCGTTTGCGCGTTTTATATGTACGTAAGAAACGAGCGCTGAGTAACTCGAAGGCCAACCATCCAGCTCTTATCGGATCTGCCCGCGAGCGTAGCTCCTCTCGGTCCAATCGCGCTCGAGGTGTTACAATTCGCGTTTAATTATAGCCGCGCGATAAACGAATTAATTCGATAGCATACCGTTCGAGTTATTTCCTGCAAAAGTATAATTGGCCTGTGTCAAAAAATTTGTAAGGGTTTCTTTTAAAGTTTTTTAATTAAAGAAGTGGGGGTTTCCCTGTTTCACTTGAACAGGAAACGGATCAAATTTTTTGCGTACGATCTACTTGATTCCGTCTTCATTCGAAGGAACACGATATTAATTCAGCATCGAGTGTAGTATCGCAGTGAGCTAAAAATTTTATTATCTGATGGCGCAGTGGGGGTGAAACTTTCGTGACGGCGTGAAACAATCGTAAAGTGGGGAGGATTCACCCCAGCGGAGTTACGTACGCTCGCCGTGTTGTATATACATCCATCGTATCTTCCTCTCTCTCTCGGCTGGGAAGGAGAGAGGCGCCCTCAGAATTCAATTTTCAGCTTGATTTGTCAGGGCCGTCACTGGCACGAAAGGCGAGCGAAAAACTCGTGGAGGGGGCAAAGGGGGAGAGCCCATTTCACCGCGTTTCGTAGGAGCCAAGTAGATTCTTTCGTTTCGCTTTTTACGACTATTCCGTGGAAGAGAGAAACGAATGGCGATGGTTGATGAGCTACGGGGAGGAGTGGGCGCGAAGGGAGGAGGCAGAGAAGAGGGAGGGAGAGAGAGAGAGACACAGAGAGGGAGAGAGAGAGACAGAAAAGTTTTCTGTGCACCAGGGAGGAAAAGAAATCCACCCCCCTTCTCGCGATTAGAAACGCAGACTTAACTATTCCTTCGTCGAATCGCGATTTATCTACTCTCGCGGCGTGTTCGCGTGATTTAAGCGCCGACTACTGGAATTGGAAAGTACATCCAAAACCAACACAAGCGCGAGACTCGTACACCGACCTTCGTCACGCGCACGGCAATCTCGAAATTGTGCGGCGGAATAGCGCAATTCTCGGTGTGTTCCAGTTCGCGTGAGCTCCTCGTAATTCACAAAAGATGCATATTTATAATTAAATATAATAAATCATAATTGTGTGTAATTTGAACGGAGTTAACACGGCGCGCGGCTCGTTTCACGCGCGTCCGACCGATACTTTGTTAAAGTCGAGTGCTCGTGTGAGATGGGAACGCCGAGGGAGAAAGAGAGAGAGAGAGAGAGAGAGAGGGGGCGCGTGTACATAAGACGGGAGAACCGAGGCCGGATCTCTCGCTCGAGATATAAGCTACGCGATCGTGACAGCGGTAGGGTCTCTCGACTGCGAAAACCATAATTGGGCCGACGACATGGCTTATCTCTCTCTTTCACTCTGTCACGCGACGCGTAACGAATTTTCACGGGCCCTACGTAAATACGTTAAACGAGGTCTAGATATATATTCGCGTCTCCTACACAAATTGAGCTGAAAAAAAAAACGAGTTGGAAATCTTTTTCGGTTGAAAAAGTCGAGAACGACGCAATCTCAGCTCAAATCACTTGTCCTCGAAATCGTAAACAAAAAACCTTATGAATTTTTCGACTCGAGGTAATGTTCTCCTATTAGGAAATTCGTGCGACAGTTACGTTTTTAGGTCTTTAATTTACGCGGCTGAAACGAGATCGCTAATGCGTGTTTAATTTTGCGAGCGAGGTATAGAGGGGGAGAGGGTGATAAAAAACAAACGGCACAGCTGCCTATTCTAGTGGTACCTCATTAGGTTCTTTTAATCACTGATATTACGGTAATCCGGATAATTGCCGTTGCGCTTAACAACGCGCTTGCCGCGAGTTTATTGCGAGTATAATGAGCCGCGCCGATTCATCCCAGCTGCTTTAGTCAACTTCCTATGAGGGCACCGGCGAGAACCAGATGAGTCGAAAAAAAATTATTAATGTTTCGCCTTAAGGGGTACGGTAGTACCTGTTTTCTGGTTTTATAGGACTCGCTAAATCCGCGGTTTTTCCCGTTCGAATATTCATTGGAATAAATTGAAATAAGCATTCAATCGACTGGGAGCCCCCGTGTAAGCGTTGTAAAACGTCGAATTCAAGTGCGCACGTAAAAAAGTAAATACACGAGGTTCATATTTCATGCGGAACGGCTGTATCGCTACGAGCAACTCCGATATATTCGATTGAGTTGAATAAACCCGAGACAATCGAGTAACTGAGATAATCAATTCAAACGCTAAGCAAAGGGGTAGGCGAGGGGGGTAGGGGCGTTTATGCGCGAAGGCAGAGCCTAGCAGACACGAATTTAATTTGACCTCGAGGGGGGTGGGCTTGGAGACTCTCGACGACAAATATTTTCGTCGACTAGGCACTACGAGAGAGCTACTTAGTCGTTTTACATAAGGGTGCGACCTACGGAGGGTCTGGTATGCCAGACACGCGCCGTGATTTGTTTTCGCCCCTCTCTTCCTCCCGCCCGTTTCTCTCTCTCTCTCTCTCTCTCTCTCTCCCGGCTCTCACACAACCTCACATACGATCGCAGCGTGAGCCCCGCGCAGCATCCCCGGAAAATATTAACTCGATCCCCCCTTTCCGTCGGAATAGTGAACCGCGGCGAGATTACGGTTTTTATGACAGGGGGAAATTCAATATTTCTCTACTCGTAGGGGAGCATTATCGGTGTATCGTTTCCGCGTTCTACTAAATGATTGTTAATAGAGGTTTATCGTCCATTGAATAAATATGAATTTCATTACTCGGAAATATTGATTAATTCGCAAATTTATGATTTAATAATTTATATGAATTATGCGTAAAATTTATACACCGATAATAATACCCTAAATAACCATTGATGTTAAAAACTGTTTGAAGTAAGTCCACTTGAATATTCTTTAGAATACATAATGAATATTTTTCTTATTTACGAGTGTCTATGTAAGGAAATCGTTAGAAAAAATTTACGGGGTTATTAAGTTTGCTGGCAGAAGCGAGCCGCGCGAAAAAACGTCAACGACACGCGATGAGCGCAGGGAAGGTAGGGATTTTCGCGTGCTTGCGCGCGCACACGAGCCCGACTATAATTTTTCAGCGAGACGACGCGTTCTCGTGTGTAGGAGTCCTTCGAATAGCGGCGCGCGCGCGCGCTCGCGTATATACGCCTCGCGAATCTATGCAAATGAGCGGCCAATTATGCCAGCCTACGCCATAAAAACTGCACCTTGTTAGAGGGACGCGTATAGGTTTTGGCGCGTGTGACGTAACTTTAAGGGCTCGCGCGAGAGAGCACAAAGACCCATCCGGCGACAAAAGGAGGAGATATGAATCCAGCCATCCTTGCGAATCTCGTGCGATCGAGTTTCGTTCGACCGCCGTGTGATAGATGGCCCTCTTACCTTTTTATCTCAACGGTATTTTCTACAGATAATATAGAAATAAATATTCATTTCCGAAAACAGCCATTTTAATCATCGTCTCGCTTTTTAGCAAGATTAAAATGATCATCTAATCGAGTGTCAATTCGCTCGAGCGCACGCACGGCTTTTCCTTTTTCACTCGTCGTTCTCAATTTTCAACATCGCGAAAGCGAGAAAGAGAGTTAGAGCGCGAGTGGGTGAACTCAATAGCCGCGGTAAGATGGGACAGCACGAGAGGGGAAGGGTATGATTAGACGAGCGAGTGATTAAGCGAACAAGCCGACTTAATGAAAGAGCGCGAGCTTCGTAACGCGCATTCGACGAATAGATTAGAGAAGGACGAGACGATAATTCGCATATACAGGGACGCGCAAAAGTTCCAAGCCGTTCAATGCCGCGGATCGAAACGAGAATTCGTCACGGCGCGCGATAGGATTTATTATCGTTACGATTCTTAAAACGTAATCAATCACTTTCTCGAGCTCGCGAGATATTCGAGCCGAAATAAAAAATAGCAATGCCCCGAAACTTTTGGGAACCGCTGTACTCGTGACGAATCGAGTGTGCTCGGCAACGGTAAAACAAATCGATATTGATTCTCGCGATATCGATCCTTCCTGTTGCTATCCGCAGGGGGTCCTTGAAACGCGTATTCCAATAAGCGTGAGATCGGCAAAACGAAAAACCTCGCCTCGTATCCGATACATCGTTTCGTCTTACTTTCGTTTGGAATAACTCGAACGGACGTGTCGTCTCCTTCAGCGCTGAGTTACGTAACGACAATTTCTGTGGAGTCGCGTGGACGCGAAGTACGAGCAGTGTTATTTGAAAATTGAAAAGCAGAGACACGCGTCTGCGCGTCTACCGACGAATCGAGATCTCGCGTGTTCCTTCGAAACACGAGAAAATCGGCCGACGCGGGAGAGAGAAGGTAGAATACGCGTTACGTGATCGATATGGAGGATGCGGTGAATTTCCTGAAGTAAATTCGTGAGCTGAGGTATAATGACGAGAAGGGAGTGAGAGAGAGAGAGAGAGGTAAAGAGAAGATATCAGCGGGTGGAGGGCGAAACAGGAACGAGACTCGTCGAGAGAAAGATCGGTGGAAGGGAGAGGAGCGGACAATAAAGGGCAAGAGGGAGAGAAAACAAGAAAGAATGCACGACGAGAACGAAGGAGGAAGAGGCGAGATGGAAGAAGAAGAGGAAGAAGAAGAAGACCACGACAGTGGCGGGTGGGAGGGAGGAGGGCACCTCGAGTGTCGGCACCTCGCCGCCAGAGCGGACCACACACGTCGACGAGTGACTCTCAACTGGCGGCTACTCCGCTCTTAACCCTTTAACGATATAAATTTATTCGAGACCGAGTTATACCACTCCTTCGTTATACCTCGCCGTTCGCTTTTCAATTCCCGCGAATATTTTTATCCCCGTCGAAAATTAAGAAGCCAACTTTTCTGAGATAAGATGGCAGAAATTCGGGAATTCGGAAATTTCGCGACGTTAAGACCTCGATACGCTCGAGCGGGATTCTCGCGTTGAATTTAAAATCCCTAAATTAAGTTCATTATACGCGCGCCCGACGAGAGAGGAGGAAAGAAGAAGAAAAAACAATCTCGCTAATGATACCCACTTTATTTGAGTTATCTCGGAGTAATTTCCAAACGGTCGATGCGAGACTGAAGGCGTTTCTTTTTTCAATCTTCAGCTGCGTTCATTTCTCTCCGCTCTCTCTCTCTCTTTCTCTCTCGCTCTTGTCCGTGCGAACGGCACTTGGACTCGATTTTCGCACGACTCGCGCAAAGGCACGCGCATATTTTAGCATTTCGGACACGGCGAACTGCCCGACGTTTAATTTTCCACCTGTCAATGGTGACGATATCACTCTGTACGTACAGCACGCCTGCGCGCAATATTTGTATACGTGGCGTGACGAGTGAAATCTCGACGACGCGCCATTTTTTTCTCCCTTTCCGCTTCTGTCTCTCTCGCTCGCTTTTACGATCGCGAGACCGGCGCTCGAACGCAACAGTAATTTCACGAAAATTTCGCGCGGTTTCAAAAGGCGAATTGCACGCGTGCGTAATGAGCGGACTGTCCGACACGCATGTCGTACTCCGAGGAACTCTACCGAACAACTTTTATCCCTTCGAAAATTTCCTACAGAGTAAACAATGCCGGGGAAAAAAAATTTCGAATTACATTAATGCTCTGGTGTTTTTTATTCCTGAATTTCGTTGCCGAAGCTATTTCGATACTTTGATATTATTATCCTGTTAACCGAGGAGTTTTTTCGCGACGAAAATACCGAGATGGCCCCCGAGAGTACAAAGAGGCACCGATGAAGCTCGAAGCTCGTGAATCGCGTCGTCGGTCTTTCACGGAATTACCTTCGTCACCGGCCCACGGGGCCCTTATTACTCGTGTTATCCCTCCGCGAACGACTCGTTATTCCACCGTTGAACGATTTCTTGCTCGGCCATACCTCTAGCCCGCTCCGGCAGTACCGTGCGACCTCTTTTTACCCTTCGACTCGTTACACTCTCCTCCCTTATTCGTCTCTCGCTCTCGTTTTATTTTCATCCTTTTTTCGTGCCCGGTGGAGAATCCTTGTCGCGAATCACGCGGCGCAATATGTCTTCTTCCCCTCGCCTCTCTCTCTCTCTCTCTCTCTCCCTCTCCCTCTCTCCCTCTCTCCACGATCCTTTTATTATCCGCTCTTTGTACACTTGCAACGCTCGCGTCGATCCACCTTTGTGTCATATCGCGTGTTCCTCGTTGCGCAAGACCCCCACGTGAATATTCTCCGCGATTACCGTCGAGTTTTTCTTTTTACGAATTTCTATATTAGGCCTCCGACTTTGACGGATTTTCGTGACTAGGGGGTTTTCATATGCGCTTCGCGCTTTGACGTTTCGGGGGTTATGATTTTCGGGCGAATATCGACGCTGTAAATCAAACGGCACGTTCAATGCACCGGTTTCTCTCATCCGGCGTTGTAATTCTGGCCGGGTTTCGTTTCGTGCGAGCGGCGTTATGCGCTCGGTAACGGAACACCCATACGTATTTTATCGGCTCGATCGCACCGGATAACGAAAATCGAACATGCGAGGTCTCGAAGTGCCGTCGCTCGCCTCATTTTCTCGCCTTTCGTTCCCCCACGTTCTTTCTATTCCATATCATTTTTTCGATGCACTCTCATTCCGGGACCTCGACTTATTCTCGCTCCATGAACTTTCACGTTCGGAAGTAGCGATTCGTTCTATTTCCCTCCCGATTTTATCTCATTTCGGTAAAAAAGAAAATTCTCTCCCCTTTTTTCCTTGGAAGTGTGATGTAAACAAGTTACGCGCGTTTTTACGTCATTTTGCGTGACCAGTCGATGCTCGATCTCATTGTTCCGCGAGAATAGCCGAGAGATAATGAAAAGAAGAGAAAAAACGAACGACCGGAAGAACGGGGAGAACGAAGAGGGAGAATGGAAATATTCGTATTCAATTTCGAATCGGCATCGTTAGACACGGACGCTGACACAGTTTTCAAAATAAGCATTCCTCGCTGGTCTTTTACTACGGATGATCACGCCTGATCCTTCGCAGAAGGTAGCCTTGACTCGAGATTTTGTCGCCGCGAGATTCGTCGCGGAGGAGTTTTCTCGTCTCACTCGCCGGAAAATTCAAAGTCCAACGCGCTTTTACACTTCGTCCCTGACCCAGTCCGCCCCTATTGTGGGGGGAGAGGGGGTACGAGGATGGCGTTCGACCGTAAAAGGGATCTCCACTTGGCGGATAGTCTCGGATGCCTTAGGAGTTAATCGGCAAATCCTGTTTGCTCTCGGGACACGACTTTGGACACGCACCCCTGTCTCTGTTTGTGTTTACCTATACGCGCCTTCCCGAATCTCGAGTCAAAACATATCACCACACGATGCGACCTTGAAGATCGTCCTTCGTTCGAGAATGTAGGCCATCTTTTAGCCCAGAAACGGGCCCCGGGTGGTATTTCCGACGAAACGAGAGCGCAAACGCTCCGAGTTTGTTTAGACGACAGATCGCCGACACCTCGAATTCGTGGATAAACACGGTCGGTTCTAACTTTTTAATCCGGATGATCCCGTACCGAGAAAATAAATAACGGCTTCACGACGGGTGTAACCCGTGCACGGATTACAAAAGTCAGTCGACGGGGGTGAGGGAGGAGTGGCAAAAATTCTCTGTCGTTTATTTTCCACGTGGAAAAACGAACGAGAGAGCGGATCCGTTTTATCGTCGATCGCGACACGCGTCTCGCGAGCCGTGTCAGGGTAAATTGGATTCGTTTCGTCGTGATGCCCGGTTCGCGTTACGATTTTTTCCTCGGCCTCCTCTATCTCTCTCTCTCTCTCTCTCTCTCTCTCTCTCGCTCTGTCCCGAGACGAGATTGCCGGACTCCTCAAGGACGACACCAGGACACGGCAACTGACTTTTGACGTCTCAGTCACGAAAATCAGATTATCTCAGCGGGATAAGACCAAGCCACCATGGCGCAAACCGTAAGCTCCAAACAGTTACGAGGTATTGTCCTACCGATATAGACGCTGCTACCTGATGGCTCGCCGTTGGGACTGACACAGATACCGTGCTCTTGACACGCGGCCGATTTTTTCACCTTGACACAGAAAAAAGTTTACTCCGTTCGAGTAACTCACGTTCTTCCGCAAAATTCTCGAGTCGAGTTAAAGTACTTGATTCGAGGATAAAAAATTTTTAATATGAAATTTCTTTTTGTTAGATAAATTTTTTTCAAGTATCTAAAAAATGCTCCAAGGAGAACTGATTGGGTACTGTCGGTCACAAATTCGTCTAGGGCAAAAAGTTCAGAAAAAAAAGAGGACGAGATAAATAGGAATACGCACTGGGGATCATCCTCGGGCTCATCAGTGGAGCATTCATTTGGACAAACAAACGTTAACATTCCAAATAAAAGGCGAACCCATTTTTCATCCCTCGGTATTTTCTGGCCCGAGAAAGAAATTCCGACGAAGAACATTGTGGCCCGAGGGTATCAAAGGGGTGGAATGCTGCAAATTGATGCGGTGGCGAGAAGTGCAGACTTGGCCTTTCTCGTATTCCCAGATCTATTGAAATATTTTGACTGGAGAACGAAAAGTCATTGAATCTAAGAGAGTCGAAGGGGTCAAAGCGGTTGGAGTAAATTGATTTGTGAATGCGAAGAGCGCGATGTAGTTTTTCAGGCTACACGATAAAAGGATGGCATGGCGTGTGTAGTCACTGCGCAACGATCTCCCGTTGGGCAATTGGTCACAGCGAACAATGAGGCACCCCGTTATGATGGAATATAAACAAACCCTTCTCTGGTCCACGACTGGTGGTACAGCCGGACGAGGTGTAGAGTCGAGAAACTGAAAAACTGGTGGGGGAATGGCTCCACCGCAACGAACAAAGCGGACACAGATCGCCATTCTACGCGTGTCGGGCATCCATCGGGGGGCCTCCGAAAAGTCGGAAGAAACCGAAGAAGGCAGAAGACACCATCCACTATCGCGATATTTATTCGTGAAAAAAAAAAAATCGAACTAAAAATAGTCAAGGGGCATTATCATGCAAAAGTACGCGTCATATCGAGCCTCGATACGCCGAATTAAACTGCGCGAGTGGATAATAGGTTTGATTAAAGAGGCCCGGTTCGACTTGAATTTTAAAATTCATCTTCAAAGGACGCGCCAGGCCGGAAAATATGTTTTTATGAAATTCATATTTCGGGAAATTCCTTCGCCGTGGCTATTCTACATACGAGTTTTCCACGCTCGAGTAGGAATGAAGTAACGAATCGAGAATATTTTTTTACCCCAGTGGCCTATTGAGAGCTATCGATCTCGAGAAAATCGAGTGGACGTGTTTAAAACGCTACGGGAATACGAAACCGCACCGGGGGCGTATTTTGGCGCGAGTGAAAAATTTCTTCGGGGTCCGCGTGACGAAACGAGCCGGACGTTTTTCCATCTTCTTCCAGCTAGAGCAGGTAAAACTCTCGGGTCCCTTTTTATGCGATGTGATAAGAATTCCACCGCACCGCACACAGAGGAACGAATTGTGTTTTCGAAACATAAACGCCTCACGAGCTTTGTCAACGCGTACAAGCGTGTCGAGAAATTCAACGCCACCTGCGCATTTTAGGTTTACAGTTCGATTCTTTAAGGAATGAAATTTCTTTCGAGAAACGTGTTTACAAATAATTGGAGCATATGAGCATATACATTCGTATTACGTCACTTCTATAAAAGACAGATTGCCGTACTGTTTTTTATTTATTCTGATATCGAAACTCACATATTTTACGCAACGAAAATTTTGTGCCTTCTTTTTCGCTGGTGATGCTATTTCAGTGTGGGTAATATTACCGTACATAACTATACCGAGATAATATTTCTAAAAATAATATCAGGAGTGAATTATCATTCTACAGTTTTTTTTCCAATCAACGGAATTCAATTAATTGCAGATTAACCTCTTCGTTTCCGAAAATAATAATATTTTCGTATTACATCGGGTCTTTATTACCGAATTATCTTCGCGCAATTTTTTGTAACGAAATTAAATTACCCGCAAATTGTCTCAATTAACCTTCGGTTTTGGAAAAAGAAGGCAAAAAGAATAATCGCTTCTCGTATGATTTATGAACATCAACGCTATGATTAATCCATTATCGTTCGATTCGCGTTTCGAAACCCCTCTCGACAACTCTCCGTAACGCCCAGGCGATTTTCGAGTAGATAGCCTCCTCTCTCTCTCTCTCTCTCTCTCTCTCTCTACCGACGGGCGAGAATATCCACGCGCGATATTATATACAGCGCGCGCTACACGGCCCGGGTATATACACGAAAGTTTTTCCGCGAAAATCGGGGCCGCCCGATGAGATGAGAGCTCGCCTCGTTTATCACCACCCCGAAACCGATAAATCAGCTGGCTGAGCGCGGCTTGCGAACGGTTTATAAGCAGCCTCGGTATCCCCGGGGGTGCGGTTATCTTCGTTTATGTACCGGGTGTACATTATCTCGGCGCTCTCTCTATATATACATATAAATATATGGGAGTTCGATCGGTTCGTCAAAGTGTGGGTAGAATAAACGCGGGGGCGAGCGTGTCATCAACGAGAGTGCGAAGAGACGTTTACCGAGGGGTGAAACATCCCCCACGCGAGTCGTTATCCCGACGATACAAAGTGGGTGTGGTCGCGGTATAAAACTGAATTAGGGGAATCATCGTGTTACTCGTGTACTGTGTGTACTCCTATCCGCGTGTTGGATCTATCTTGTACTGGAACGAGACTGGAGTTAAGAACCGTATCGAATACGAGATCATAATCCAGTTTATACTCCGGTTCAATTATATTGATTTTGCATAGTACGTCTTGTTTCGTTAGAGTGAAATGATTATTCGGATTTAGCAGCAGAAAAATTTACTGTATTGTACTGTTATTTTTCGTAACAAGGAGTATACAATACAACTGAAAGCTTCTTTGTGTGTAGATTACCAATGCTGTAAAATAATTCGTTCGAACATATTATTCCGGGGCAAACATCGGTCTCGAAATTCTATTTTCTCTCGAGCAGCATTCGCGAATCGTACTCGCGATATTTTTACGAATTTATTCAGTCCAGGCGTTCTCTCCGAGGGACCCTCGTTAACGGTGACGTACACGCAACGAGATTGTCGGCGCGCGTTGTACGTCTCTGTACCGCTCTCTCGGTCGCTTCCGCGCGTCGCTCCAGAAAATTATCCACCGCTCTTTCGCGAGTGAGTGACTCTCGGCCGCTCGGGCCTTGACGTACGGCGAGCATGAGAACGAGACGAGAAGAAGAACTCGTGTATTCGCTGCGTCGACAAAAAAAATTCGAACAGGCAATAGTCACACGATGTGGAAAGAGAAAAACGCGATTCAACATTCGCTCATTACTTGATAAAATAATTTGCCGTCGCGAAAAAAAGTGCGCCATTGTGCGTGCCAATGCGATATTTCCAGGACACTGACGAGCTCGCGTGTGTAGGTTTGCGTAAAACGAGATAGAGAGCGCGTCGGGAAGAGATCGGGACACGAGAACGAGCAGGGCGTGACCTCGGATCGGTACCGCCCACGTTTCCCCTCCGTCCGGAGAGAAGGAGGGGAATGCCTCGCCGCGATTGGCCGACGAGTCGGTTCAGTCCGCAGCGAACTGCACCGAACCCGGCGGCATTAATTATTCTAAATAAGTCGTCGGCGAGCCAGCAGCCAGCAGCTAGCGTCGCTTGATTATAGAGTTTGCAGTGCCATAAATAGAACCCGTTTACAAATCGCGCATTCCCTAAAAGGAGTCGAGGGGGGAAAGGGGTGAGGAGGGGGATCGGATATAATGATCGCGAGCATATAGCGTACTCGTTTTGCGCGGGGAGGGTAGAGAGGGGGTGCGCTTCGACGAAAAACTCCAATCAATTCGCGCGCGCGCACTCGCGTTCCTCCGCTCGAGCTTCGGGCGTTTCCACCTTGGCATCTCTCTCTCTCTCTCTCTCTCTCTCTCTCTCTCTCTTTCTTTCTCTCGTATTCTTTTTTGGTCCTTCTTTCTCGTACGAGCTATGCGAAAACTCGACGTCTCTTTTCCACTCCCTATATGAAGTGCATCGGGTGCGCTAACGAGCCGAGCCGAACGTCATCTCTCGTACAGACGTCCTTGCATTTTTCAAATTCTCGCCACCGCGCCGCGGTAGTTTACAAGCCGTCCTATGGTCATTGAATTCGCGATGCAACGCTCGTTGATCGGCTCGTTACTCGACGATATTTCCGACGTTGCCTCCTATGGTGTCCAATCGAGGGTCGGATAATTCAGCTTTTCATCGCGCAATTAGAGATCGCTTCTCTTACCGAGACGGACGGTCCAGGAATGGAAGTTCAATTTTGAACCAAATTTTGAATGATTAAAATTCGTAGTAATTTATTTCTACGAGTAAGATTTGTTCCGAATAATGCTCAAATTTATATTTTCGTATATTATTACCTGAGGTTTGGTCTCGTTTCATGGGTACACATATCGAACCACAGAATTGATGAAAAAAGCTGCGGAAAAAGGAAGGTGGTTACTAACAAGCCTACTTACGGCGAGACCGCAACGACGAAAACAAGCCACTCGTTCGGGTTGTATATAAAATGGGTAGTCCGGGGTAGCTACTCGCCAGCGAAATTGTTACAAAAGTGCGAGAGTTCCTCGTGTGTGGATTCCCGAACGCGTGTTAGTGGCGAACAAAGAAAGCAGAGAGAGGGAGAGAACCGATACGCATACACATAGAGAGATACCGAACGCGTAATATATACGGTATACTCGTTTAGGCTCAGGGAAGGTTGCCTCTGATCATCAGAAATTCCCGCGCTGAAGTCAACCGAAGAGAGAAAGAGAGCGAGGGGGGAGAGAGAGAGAGAGAGAAGAGCGAAAGAGGGAGCGAGAGAGGGGAGAAGGGGAAAGAGAAGGGGTGGTATTCGAACGCCATGCCAGACAGTCTGGCTTGTTATTAAACCAACACGACCTGGGTCCGGTTATTTATAGCGGCTATCTCTATTATTGTTCTCCTGGAGAACACACGGCCTTCGAACGAGCCAATATACTCTTTTCGTGTGTATCTCTCTCGCGTTATTGGGCGCGGTCATTAATAGGATCGTCGAGCGTAACAACGAACTCCGGCCAATCCGCTCCCACTCCTTAACGTTCTCTCATTTTCATTTTTCGTCCTCGCGCAGTAAGCCAGGAACAAAGGACTTTCTAGCTCGATCGTGCCCGCCGGACTATCTTCCACGAGTGCACGTACACCTTCGAGTGCATTCGTACCAAAGGTCTTTTGGGCTATCCGTTTTAATGGTGCATCGAGCAGATACCGGTTAGCGCGCGAGATCGTATACGCGAGATATACCGCTCGATAATAACAACAAACGGATTTAATGATACGCTCGAACAAAATACGTAATAACAGATTAGGCTATCTTTTGTTCCGCCGGGGTACACACGTATTGTGCCTCGCCGAATGTACGCGTATACGCCCTTGTTTGCTTTTCGTGGGTATATTAGTTGCGCAACGTCGATGAATTACGCTCCACCTCCGCGAGAATCCGAGGAATTCCGAACAATGAGACGATTTAAAAATTAACGAACAAAATTATAGACGGATTTCGAATTAATATCTGGGAAAACACCTGGAGCAATGAGGACGGAGTCTAATACAGACATAATTCACCCTTCGGTAACAATCTCGTCATTGATCCGCTGGGTAGAGCGCAGATTCTCGCGAGCGATAAAGGCGGGGAGAGAGCGGAGGAAGAAAAAAAAAGATAAATTCGAAACGAGACATCACGCGAATCAAGTTATAATCGCTTTGCGTGGACCGCGACGGGCTCCGCCAGCTGCCGTTTGATAATACATTTGTTCGCTAGACAAAAGCGAGAGAGACAGGAAAAGGAGAGAGAGAGAGAGAGAGAGAGAGAGGCGATTGGGTCGCATGCCAGGCTTATAAACCGTGCAAATTTTTGTATGAAGCGATTCTGCCACGCTCGACGATAAAATCCACCGAGGCCGTGTGTAAGATAAAAAAGGAAACGTATAGAGAAAGAGGGAAGAGAAAGAGAGAGAGAGAGAGAGAGAGAGAGGATCAGTCTCGTCCGCACGAAGAAATGAATTAGCTTCCCACTACGCTATCTCTCCCCACCACGCGGATTCTGGTAGAACGAGGATCGATGGTGGGAGCCGAACAAAGCATGGAGGTAGTGAAGTAGCTCGGGGAAGGGAATTTTCGAGTGGTGAGGTAGAGAGGGTGTGGTCTTACCAAAGAAGGGGAGTTCCCAGGGGCGAGGCCGAACTGGTCCCAGTACGGAAGAGTGGGGAACTTGGAGCGAGGAGCGGGAGAAACCGGGTCCGTCTTTGAACGTTACCGCAGTGACGTAGGACCAACTATTTCGAGTACACGCTACATTCTTCTCTGTTTAAATTCGAAAAAAACAATTTCTCCCTTAATTTTACAAAATTGTTTCAGTACAACCCAAAGAAATTATCAATTCGACGTAATACCAAAAAATAATTTCATATTTTAGAGCAGAACTGGTTGAAAAGATGTAATTTTGTTGAATATGCGAGAGGCGAGGTAGCTACGCCAATGCAAGGTGGAGGGGATGAGCAGCGAGCGGCGGTAGTAGGGCACCGATGTGCCAGTAGTGGGTGGAGCGTAAGGACTCGGAGAGTTAATAGAGATACAATCGTGGGACGTCTAGTGCAGTGCACTCGGCCTGGCGCGCGTAGGAGGAGTGAAGGGTATGAGGAGAGGTGGTAAGTAGGGACCACCGGAGGATCCTAGTTTAGACATCACCGTGCGACGGATGGACAGCCAGTCAGACCCGTCACAGCTCTCCTCACGACTACTCGAAAACGTCGTACGGAAAAGCTCGTGTAAAACTCGAATCGACAATTTCTCGGACTTTGAATATTTCCCTGCGACTAGCTACAGTCTCGTGGAGACAGACCCGGTGCTTCGGTCAAACTTTTTGTGTTGATAGTGCCATTTTCGAAAATTCACGTGGCAGATTTTTGTGACATGCGAGTGTTAAGCAAGTGAGAATCTTGTAAGAAGTGTTGTAAGAAGTACTTTGAGCTCGAACTTGAGAGGACTCGAGGCTGTTTTGACCGAGTGTACACAAACAGTGGAAGAGGCACGTTTCCGTTTAAGGGGTTCTCAACTTGTATGCTGGGACGATATTTCTCGTGGCCCGTTTGCTGATCCAGTAAACTCGAACGCGAAAGTTGTTATGTTCAGAGCCAGTTGACAGACTAAAATTGACACTAGCGACGAGTTTTAAATACTCTTCGAGATCTAAAATGAGTGTAGCTTTGGCAACGATGGACTCGGCGTACGGTATTCGTCTGGGACTCGCTCATCCTCATCCTTATCACCATCATCACCACCGAGTCCACTCGCCGGATACTCGGACGGTCCATCAGGATCATCCTGAGGATCATCCTCAGGATGCCTCGTTGAGATTCAGCGTGGTGAATATACTGCGGCCTGAATTCGGTCGCGAGGCTATTCTGAGCACGAAAAGCGCCAAACGGAGTGTGCCAGCCTCTCTGCCGCTTCCTCGTCACAGCCCGATCGCCTTACCGCGTGACCTCAGTCTGACCTCTTCAAGGTTGTCGCCTTCATCGCCGCAAACACCTACCGGTTATGGACAACGCGATCGGGATTCCTCGTTCTCGTCCCACTGCGGCTTAACCTCCCCGCTTCAGAGAAACTCGACCAGCGGATTGAGTCGAAGTGGAAGCTTGGAGAGCCTCGCTAGCAGTAGGAGTTCCGTTACTGGAAGTTCAGTCACGCCGTCCCTGTCGTCCGGATCCTCCACCATCGGCGCAGAATCTATCAGCGGTGATAGCACAATCTCGAACTCCTCCGGGGCATCCGCGCAGTCTGGACAGAGCCTCTGGCCCGCCTGGGTTTACTGCACCAGATATTCCGACAGACCCTCCTCTGGTATGTATAATTGAATTTTAATACGAAATAATATTAGTTTTTATAATGTTGAAGTCACTCGGTCAATTAGAAATCTTATCGAGGTTGATATTACGAATTGATAACAAATATTTACGCGACAAAGAAAGGAAATAAAACGAAATCTACATTCGAGATAATTGGAAAGCGTGTAAAATGGAAATCGAGTTCCGTGCGTAGCTCCCTCTTTTCGATCTTTCGCGAGTTTCCGTTTACAGACACGGACGAGCAGGGTGCCTTTGTAAAATACGACCCCTACGGGGCGAACGACCGTTCTAACGCACTCGACGAGGAACCACCCTATCCCCAGATCGAAACTCGCGAGCCTAGAAGACCCACAGAAGTTTCGGCGAGTATCGCTGATTCACGTCACGCGTTGATGGTACAAATTGGTCGATGCACGCCCTTGTAAACTAACCCTGTTCGTATGGTAACTCAACACGCCCTCTTGTGTCGCGCAACACCGCCGGTTAACGCGGAAGGAAAACATGAATTACCGCGATTTAAAAAGAAAATTCTCTCGTATTGCTCCCCGGGGAGCGATTTGCTTCGACAAAAGCCGCGAAAAAATGAATTTTCCCCGTATGATTAATGTCTAACCCTTTTATCTCGCCCTTGTTCGCAGGTCCTCGCACGAGACGCGTGAAACGAGCGCCCAAGGGCAAGAATAGCACCGCCGAGGAGAAGAGACCCAGAACGGCCTTCAGCGCCGAGCAGCTGGCCAGGTTGAAGCGCGAATTTACCGAGAATCGTTACCTCACCGAGCGTCGCAGGCAACAGCTCTCGAGGGATCTCGGACTGAACGAGGCGCAAATCAAAATATGGTTCCAGAACAAGAGGGCGAAGATCAAGAAGGCCAGTGGTCAGAAGAATCCCCTAGCTCTGCAATTGATGGCTCAGGGACTGTACAATCACTCGACTGTCCCAGTCGACGAGGACGGAGAGGAGATCCCTCCTGGTGAAAATCCAACGTAAAAAGTTTCTCGATTATTTTTCAAATGAAGAGAGAAACGGAAATTCCTTGCTAGCTGAGTCACCGTTCGACGAATTGCGATATCGAATGAGCTCTACATCTTTTTTTCCTCTTAATCCAGCTATTAAGAGAAGTAAAAAGGTTTTTAGGATCTCGTGGTATTTTTTGAATCACCTTTGCGAGATATTTCCTTACGCGGCGAGCTAATTATAGCCTCGAGCTTATTTATACTCACTGTACGAGCACCGGTACACTCGATATTGGATTAATTCGCGGATAAAAGTTAGTTCGAGTCCGCTTCTACACTGACGGTATTATAGATCTTTCAGTTTAATGGGTATACCGCTTTATAGCCATTAGATCGCAATCATCGCCTTTGTCGATTTTATCGCCAATGTGATCTCATTTAGCTTTTAGGTACGTTCGGTAGCTATAACCTGATTAATATTTCAAGCCCCTACCGAGAGTAAATAACGATTGAGAAATCAGACTCGTAGGGAAATGAAACTGCGCGTACTTTGAAGATGCATATACGATCGATTGGGTCTAAACATTAAATAGTGTAATATTTATATAAATATATATCAATGACTGAGATTGTACAATTTAAGGATTTTCAAGAAAATTAGTTCTCAGAATGCTCTGCATGAATATCGTCGAAAGTTGAAATCAGTAAAAATTATTTATTCTATGTATATATTTGTAAATAGCCGCTATCGATAGAGATAAATTGTAAATATGTAAATTTAGCGATTCTTTAGCCCTTAAGGAGAGATTATATTATATTATTATATTGTGTAACAAGCGATTGCGCGAAGTGATCTCATTTCGTATATTCCTGATAAACTATGTGTACCTACTGCAATATTATACGAAATCTCATGAGATGTCTGTATATTTATAACGAATATATCATATATATGATATGAAATATAAAACTGCCTAGTGTCACATTTAAATAATATAAATGTAACTAATACGAATAATTTCGCGCATACTTGCGACGCGGCGCTGATTTAACCACAATAAAAACAAATTCATCTAAATCTTTGTTCAATTTGATTTTTATTATAAACTCCCAAGTATTATTTAAATTTACGTCCTTTTTTTTAATTCACGTACTATTTTAATTTTTTTTTTATTTTTTACTTTAGCGCAAAACACCGAGTTCCTTGATCGTGTTCGCAAGCGAAATCTCATTCGCGCTTCTCATTACATTCAGAACGAAATTAATTTTCTTCCCGGAGATAATCGTCCTTCCTATCTTTTCCTCCCTAGCTCTTTTCTCTCTCTCTCTCTTTCTTTCTGTTTCGCGAGCGTATATAGCCTGGGAGTGTCGCGATCGACACGAGATAAACGCAATATGGGCACCTGTTTAACGAGCGTATAGACGCGTCGCGAAAACTCGAAATGGATTTACGAGCGTCTTTTTCCGGTACGACGCTTACGGTTGTTTCTCGCCTCGCAAAATCCCCTTTCCCGTCCACTCTCGTTATTATTTTCAGCCGCAGCTCGCTCATTTTTTCACCTTTGTTTTCGTTATAAATATATTCTAACGCGAACCGCAAGAAAGCAACGCGCTGTGTAATTTATGTGTAATTGCACGGCTCACGGCGGTATCGCAATTAGCGCGAAGAGACTGCGAGGTCGAATCGCGTTATGGCCGCCAAATGGGTGTATAACCCTCGCCAAACACGGACAAGATTGAGTGATTTACAGGACTATTGTTCGTTCATTAGCTGCATAATGGAGGATTAGAAAAAAGGAGAGAAATACCGGAACCATACACGGCGAGATATTCCGGTTAATTAAATTTCTCGCCGAAAGAAACGGATCTTCGAAATGGCCACGAAGAGAAAAGGGTGAAAAGTTTCGAGATCGAATTTTTCGTAAGCGGGAATATTAATTGCCGTTAATTTCGAGTTGGAGTTTGGGCTCGTTGAAATGAGGGAGTATAAGAGAGGGAGGGAGAGAGAGAGAGGGGAGAGGGGAAGGGGCAGCTCGACGCTGGTGGTGGTCGCCGAACGGGGATAAATTACAGAGTCGTTGTCCTGGCCATTGTATTTAGCCACGGCGATGCGTAATTGCTCGAAACGTTGTTGCATACCTACGCGAGGGAGGTTGGACTGAGAGGGCATAGTTTGCGTACGGATGTGGGAGTGGTTTATATACCGCGCCGCGTGAGGCTAAGGGGTGACGATGCAACGAGCGAGAGAATATTCGGGAGCGAATTTATGATTTAAAAAGAAAACAATGAGATTTTTTATTCTATGAGTACACTGTAAATAAAAATTCGTTGAATTTTCTCTTTATGCGTTTTACTTATTATTTATAGCAGTAAAATATAAATAGTAAGTATTTATACTGTTAATATAACGTTACTGTTTCTATTTTTCACGTGTCTATTAAATATTTCTTGCATCTAATGAATTATAAAAAAAATTATAGGCCAAAGACGATTAATACACTTTCACGGACGAGAACAAGTTAGAAGTGATATAGCGGGGGTTGTGCTCGAGACTGTGCGGTCGAGTGCCACAGTCGACGGAATGGCCATTAGGGGTCTCTGCGCTCGCCACAAACAGTGGCTCACTAAATTTCGCCACTTCTTGCGAAACGGCGCGAGTAAGCTCACCTCGCTAGCCAGCCAAATTAACGACCCTCGTGTGACCGTACACAAACGTTCATTACAATATCAACCGCGAAATGCATAGAAATTAGTCTCCCCAGTTATTTTGCTACCCGTCGTTAAATTTTGTTAAATTTTAATCGGATTTCAAATAAACTTCTCGTCTTACTATCTTCAATTGATTTTTAGATTAAAATCTTAAATTGATTAATTAAATAATAAAAAGATTACTTTGTCGAAAAATTGTTCTTACATTATATGAATAGGTACACATTTAGTTGAGTTCAAAGAAAATTTTTTCCGTGTATGTTCAGTTTTCTTCTGAAGAGAGATGATAGACTGTTGTAATTTCGTAATTTGCGGATAGACGAGACTAGGATAGGGCAAAGTGCGCACGGACACGAGTCGCCTCTTTATCCATCGGCCGGCAGCTAACGAGTGTAACGAGGATTGAGTGAGAGGGCTAGAAAAAAGAGAAGACGCGTCAAATTAAAGGCGCGCGCGAATACGAGAGGAGTCTCGCTTACTCTGCTAAAGGCGAAGGGAAATTTATCGGCGAGCTTTCGGGAAGCGCGTCGCGGGCACTTAGCTGCCCGTAAATGTGTCCGCTTCTATGACGACGAGCCGGCAGATGTCCCGCCAATAGATCACTCGACTCCGCTCCCTTCATATCGCTCGCGCTAAATCCACAACCCCCTCTAACTCGCGCTAAAATATACCGAGCCGTTTCGATGAATTCGACAATTCGCCCGCTAAATTGGCCGCTTTGAACTATCCGATTATTAAAAAATCGCCGGAGGTCGAACTTCAAAAAGAACTCCTCCGCGCCAATTAACTCGCTGGGGATTATATATAGCCGTGCTTCTCGGAAAAGCTCGCGGCGTAATTAGATTTTTCGCGTTACCAAAAAATTTATCGCCCGTAGGCGCGACGTCGCGAGGAACGTCCCTCCTCGCCGATTCGCCTCGTCGGCGTATTTATCGGCCGCGATATTTGCCGCTAAAAGGCGCCGTGTGTCGCGTAATTGCTGGGCTCTGAACGCGACATTAGATCGCTCGTTACCCTAACGAGCTGAAATACAGTGTCGCGATGAAAATCCGAGGCTCGCTTCTGTTCCTCGGGCTTTTTCTTTTTTCTCTTTCCGCTCGGTTTCCTCTGGACGAGCCAGCGTCGATTGAACGACTCGAAATGTGAATTTCAGGGGGGCGGGGGTCGTTAAAATATCGTGCCTTCTCGATCGCTATGGGCGCGATCCCGGTCTATTATTAGACCGCGGTGGCAACATCTGGACAAGTGCTGAGAGACCGGCAATTTTTGCCTCGCTGTGTAAACAGAGAGTGATGGTCCGATGAAAACACGAATTAAAGTTCTTTTCTTTTCAATTAACTATCCTTAAGGAGGGTGTTCACGAGAATTAAAATGGTTCAAATATTAAAAAACAATTGAATTCAATTGTTGCTAAAATTTTCATACAATCAAATCAACATTAGATAAATTCGTTCTATCAAATTGAAAATTCATTTCTATGTTTTCAAATACATATTAAATAGCGTCAAGTAGCCCTCGTGAATGAAAAATTTCACCCGTCCCTCACCTCTCGAAGACCACCCTTCTTAACCCTTAAAGAGGAATTTAAATTCAAAATTCGATCGGATTGAAAAAAGCAGCGAAAGGGTGAAGTGGAGCAAAATGAGGAAAAATGAGATTGTTAATCCCGATCGAGTTTGCGCAGAGGCATAAAGATTGGCCTTTCGGCTCGCGCACCGGTGTGTCTATATCGCGGTCTCGTGTTGGGGGCCCCCTTGAACATGGGAGCGGGCGCGCGAGCCGGCTATACGGGACCGCGAGAGAGCCGGTGAAGAGTGGAGAGACCACCCAACGCGATCGCGCGCGAGGGAAGAGGCGGTGCGAGGGAGATAGAAGAAGAAACGGAAGAAGCAAGATGGAACAGTCTGCTATGTATATATAACGTCTTTTATATGCGCCAAACTTTTGACATTGAACGTCAATTTGGTTATCGTTTGAATACAACGAAAATTGATGCATGAAAAATTTGAAAATTTGAATATTCGTTTTTGAAAATGAGAAGTTCATTAGTAATTATAATGTAAATGAGAAGTTTTGTGGAGAATAAGAGAGAGAGAGAGAGAGAGAGAGAGAGAGAGAGAGGGAAGGAAGAGTTAATGATAGATTTCTGAGAGACGAAGACCAACAAAAGCAGAATGCTTGTCGGATCATTAATGCTTCTCTCTTTCTCTCTCTTTCTGCTTACGCTCCTTATGGATCTGACCAAATCGGTGACCGATTGCCATCCCTGCTTCCACTTCGTTCACCAACCCTCTCTTGCTTTTTCAATTATTTCTTGCCTCCTCGCTCTTTCCGGCTCTTTCTTCTTCTCTGTTTCTCTTTTTTTGTCCAAGCTACTGTATTCTGCACAAAAGGCCAGTGATTCATCCGTTGGAGTGAATATTTTATAATTTTCAAATTCATTCGAGACTCAAACAGACGGAACAATTTTTTTGTTTAATGTTTACAAAATATTCTATTAAAGTATTTACGAATAATGAAATTTTATTTCTAACAGTATTCAATATTTCGTTCCGAATTCAACGACAGACAATGCCACGTTCTCTCTCTCGTGGATAATAGATTTCTCGCAATAACCTTCTAATGAAGTTTTACGTTCTGTTTTCGTATCGGCGTAATTGTAGCGCTTCGCAAGTTCAGAGTCCCGGGTAATCAAATTCTTTGAGCGAACGATCGTGGAATGTACAGGGACGCGCAATTAAAAGAGAGAATACGTTCCAACCCAGAGAAGTCTCCCCTGGTAATTAAAAGAATACGGTCGGTAATCGAGCCGAATACTATTCCTTTTTTTCATCCTCCTCTCTTTTTCTCTCTCTCTCTCTCCCTCTCTCTTTCCACTCTCACCCCGCGTGGACTCGAGTCACCCGTTGAAAAAACCAACCCTGTCCTTTTGTTTCACCCCGTTAATTTATTCCCTCCCTCTTCCCGCGTATTCGCAAAAACATCGGGCATAAATCGTTAATGTCGTGTCGTACGTGCGGTAAGGACTTTTCTCCATTGGCACGAGAAAAAACTGTTATATCGAAAAACACCGATCTGCGTCGTCATTATTCATCCCGCTCGACCAAATCGTATGCTATTTCGTACCCTCGATAACGATTCAACATTTCGTTTCCCGACTCGTGGCGGGAAAAATTAAAACGCCCCTTTTATCGAGGGGGTTGTAATTCCGAGCGCGTGGTTTTACACGGATTCCGATCTCGGATATATCAACCCCCTGCTTTTTTACGTTTTTTTTTTCTATTTTACCCCCCACGATTGAAATAGTTCGGAACAATTATCGTAACTGCGCTCGCACGCTGCGGCTTCGATTGGATCGGCTCTCTTATCAGGCGCGCGCGCGTCGGAGCGTTCCAACCCCGGCCAATGATGCGAAGGAGAACGAGAAAAAGCCTCTTATCGCAGCGCGCGCTTACATCGAACTGTTACCGGATATTCGTGTTTAGCGAGATTAGCTTTTTACACTCAGTTTCCCTCGTTCGCCCCCTCTGCGTTTTTATTCTCACCTCGAATAACACGTTATAAAACCAGAAAGTGAAATATTCATCTCCTTGGAAACAGTCGAGACACATTGTGTTTTTCTGATATATCGTATAACACATATGAGTAATTAATTAATCGGTTGATTTAACAATAATATCGAAATATTTTATTATTTACTATTTTCAAGTACAAATAAACGATTCATTCAAAAATTATTCTTAGAAAGTGCGGAGAATAACACTTTCGATACAAGGGATTCGATAATTAGCGAATTCTTTTTTGTAATGAGCTTGTGAAAAAAGCAGAACATCGAGGAGTGAAAAAAGGGAGGTAATTGATTCGAGAACGCGTTTATATATGTCTCGGCCCTAGAGGGGTGCCATAAACGACGAGGATGGGGATTGCGCGGAATCGTGGGGAGAGCATGAAGGAGCATCGAGAAGGAAGAAGCGTGAATTCTTTTCGAGTTTTATTGCCGACGGCGCGGCCGATTCTCCACGCTTTTAGACGCCCCGTTCAAAAATCCGACTTGATTAAATTTTTGATCAAATTACTCAGAGTTAAATAAACATCCAGCAACGGTCAACGTCTCTCGCCCTATCCTCCTTCATCCGCCCCACGTTTCCGAATATAAAACAGGGGCGCGAGAAATCCGGGAATTCCGTGCGTTCGTTCGTGCGACTCATTTTGAGCCGAAAATTTTCACTATTTTATTTCCTGAAGAAAAAACAAATTATTTTTCAATTCACGTATTAAAAGTATTTCTTAAACTATCTTTGTTAGTTTCTCCTTCTACTTCGCGACTAGAATTCTCGCTCGATGTGTTTCAATTGAGATTACTTTTTTATCGAATCGATTTCATATTTTCCAGAATTAATATCGCGACTAATGGTTCGCAACGGCAAACTTCTGTAACAGCGAGATAAAAGAGGAGCGAGAAAGAGAGAAGATTAGCGTAGCGGATGGGGTTTAACGGCTCGGAGCGGTATAACGGGTGGCTCGGTCGTTTTCCACCCCATTCGCAAGCGGGTTGTTGTTACTTTCGGAGCGCGGGTAAGAGCGAGGGTTCTGCGAATGAGACTAATAGACACGTACAACTCGTAAAAAGCGCTAGCTACGCTTCACGAAGTTGAAAGTTAAAAGCAAATATTCGGTCGAGTTAGAATTTCAAATTTATCCCGATCACATTAATGCCTGTTCAAAAATAGAATTAAATTCCAATTTTCCTATTTTGTGATGTTTTACTTATTTCCTGTAAATAGATTTGCGTGAAATATTGTTCTATTATTAAAACTAGAATTGTAATTTATTCATTTTTTTTTTCTTCACTATACTTGGTTTGAATGAAACAATAAGGTTTCTCTGTAAATAAACAAAGGATTTTTATTTTCCAAAAACAATGATCACATTTCGTAATTCGATACATTAAAAATACAATGCTTAATTAATTTGACCTACCTGCAAATAAACAAAGAAGCCACTTTCAATGTCTATTCACCACTCTGATTTATTCAGTATCACAATATTTACCTTCCAGGTAAATCTTTTCCATCACTCACTTATAGACACGAGTATAAGCGCGGGGATATTCAATTCCGCTTAAAGAACCCTAGAAAAGATTGCCAGTGCTAACAAAACGGCCAACGAT